>JXTC01000349.1:314369-330861 GCA_002914845.1 Trema orientale
AATTTAATTGATTATTTAATAAAAATAAAAATTCACTCTAAAGCGACGACAATTTGTCGCCACTTTAAAAAATTAATTTAATTAATTATTTAATAAAAATAAAAATTCACTCTAAAGCGGCGACAAGTTGTCACCGCTATTGTTATGCCAGATGGCATTTTTGTCAACTTTTTAGCGGGGACAACTGTCGCCGCTATAAATTATCTAATGCGGGGACTACATGTGTCGCCGCTTTAGGTATCTATACCAGCGAACTTATAGCGGCGACTCTAAAGCGGGGACATTGTCGCCGCTTTAGATCTAAAGCGGCGACATTATGCTTTATAGCGGCGACATTTGTCGCCGCTCTATTATTGTTTTGTTGTAGAGGGCCAGTACTCTATGTTTTTTTTTTTTAACCTATCTATAGGTATTGTTTTGCTCAATTAAAGTTGATCATGAACGTCCTTTCTTTTTAAAAGGTGGAGAGAGAAAAATATTAAATAATATATATTTTTATTAACTACTCAAATTATAGTGGCATCTGTTAGATCATAATCCAATAGTTAAAAGCAAAATCTATCGATAGGTAAAAAAAAAGTATCTATTAGATTGGGAACCATTGAAAATTTATACTAATTACTTATTAATCCAGTTTATGGTTTCTAATTGACCATTGAGGGATATTAATTATTAGAGTCAATTGACGTTTATTCTAGTATTTAATTAGAAGTATTATATTAGACTTGTTAAGAGGGGCGAGTCAGCCTAAGATGAATTTTCAAAATAATTATGAATTTATAATTAAGTTTAATACATACGTAAGTAAGATATACTTGATCTATTTTTGAAATTGTTGTTTATAAATTTAATATCTACTAACATAGTTAGGACATAATTAATCTATATAGATGCAATAATTATTATTTGAATATTCTCAAGTTTTTCTTTTCCCTTCTATGGTGTATAAAATTTTACATTATATTTTACTTTTTTATGTAAATTTGAATTATTTAAAAAAAATTGATAAAGGGGACAATTAAACTAATAAAATTTATTAATTAAATAAGCTAATTTCGGTCCTAAAAAACTAGCACGTTCAAGCGCATGAGCTGGCACGATACGTCACAATACGTTAGAGCATGGGTCAATGGGCCGTGCCAAGCCAGTGATTTTATATTATGGGCTAACATGGTATGACACAACTAAAAAATAGATCGTGCTTAGCACGACATAAAAGAACTTTTTGTACCTAACTTAAATGAGTAGTGTTGGCATGACATGACATGTTGGACACCTCTAGATTATATCAATTTATTAAAAAAAATATAATAAATGAGTAGGATTTTGCATTCACTTTTAATTTACTTATTTTAGATCAATTGTATCAGCATCAATTTGCTAGTTTATGTTAAGAAAGATATAAACTAGCTCTAGCCAATTAATTGCCGCTCTAAAAGAATTGTAGATAAAACAAAGTTATATTAGTCAGGTTTTCGAAATTATAATTATCATAATTTGGGAAATTATTAACTAATTTAATAGACCCTAAACTTTTTTGTTAATTTAAAAAAAAAAAACATTTCCTGCCCAAAATATGGTCATTTTTTTTTCGTTGAAGGGGTGGTGGGGAGACAACACATTTGTGTACGGTAATTACATTGGATATATTGGGGGACATAGAGATCGCATGAGTAAGAGTGGTGTTATACTTGTCCATGTAGTTCATGCACACAGGCATTTCTCAAAACACCCTGATTCAAGCCATTTTATCCTCCCTACAAGAGTATGTGTGGCATTCATGATAAGTAAACATGCCACATTAAATTAGTAGTACTGAATTTCATGGTAGCTTGTGCATAATTACAAGTAGCTAATCTTTCTGTATATGCATATTATATAATATGAGTTATCGCTGTTCAGTATTTATGCCCTCAAAATCCTCAGAACGGATCTAAATACAAACCCACAAAAAATATTATCAGGTGTCTTGATGGACTATTTACAATTTTTTTAAAAAGTTGGGCTTAACTAATAACCACTACTTTCTACAAATTTAAAAGAAAATATCATACACACACTTCCAAGACTTGAACTCCTGAACTCCCAAACTCACACACACATACCTAAAACCTTGGACCAACTGAGCTAGCCCTAGTTGGTAGAATACTTACAAAAATACAAGCCCAAAGTCCAAAAAAAAAAAAAATTGAAAAATTTTAGATAGCCTAATTTTTTTTTAAAAAAATATCTTGGATTGATACTTTATTTTTGAAGATTTCAAGTTCTGAAGAGGTAACATGACTGCTTAATTACCTACTTCAAGTGGCAAAAGGTGGTATTTTTCTAAATAAACTTTCAAAAGTGGTATTTTATAAATCTAGGTTTTTTCAAAATAAATAAATAAATAAACCATCTAGAATTTTTAAAATTTTTATTTCTTGAGATTTTACCCCATAAAATTAAATTTCCTCTATATTGATCACATCCTTGGCCTCACTATTATTATGTTGATTCTTGACCTTTCCCATCATATTTCGAAAAGTATAATCTTATTTGAAACCTCACTATTATTATGTTGATTCTTGACCTTTCCCATCATATTTCGAAAAGTATAATCTTATTTGAAATTAAAATCTAATTACTACTTTCTACATCCTATTTTTTCCTAAAATATCCTTAATCTGGTTGTCTCCTTTCTTTTCCCATCTCCATTCTCTCTATATATATATAGTGCTTTTTGTACGTTTAAGAATCCTAATAATATTTTTTAATTCTATTTTTTCATTTTTTTTTTAAGTTATTAATTGATTTAGAGATAGGTTTATGGCACAAATAGTCTCCGAACTATTCAACTTATGGCAATTTGTCCTCAAAGTTTCAAATATAGCAATTAAGTCAGTGAACTTTCCTATTTAAAGTAATTTAGTTTTAAGACTGTCTAAATTGCAACTTCTGACTAAAAATACATGTAAGGAACACGTTATAGCATCTGAAAATGTATTTAAATAAAAATAAACTAAACAAAAAGATTTAGAGAGAAAAAAAAATGTATTATTTGCATGGAAAAATGTATTATTTGCATCTTTTAATAATCTTAGAGCTGCAAAATCCAAAGAAAATTTTAATGCGATTATTAATTTTTATACATAAAATTTTCAAATTATCTTTCAAATACATTTTTAGATGCCATAGAATTCTCCTCATGTATGTTTTTGGTCAAAAATATAACAGCAAGTTGTAAATTAGACAGTTTAGGAACCAAAATGCTACAAACAAAAAAATTCAGAGGCTTAATTGCTGTAACTGAAATTTTAAGGATCAAATTGCCATATATTAGACAGTTCAGGGACCATTTGTGCCATTAACCCTTTAGAGACTCTAGGTATGTTTAATCTTCTTGGATGAATATGTTAACGAGCTAAACAATATATAAATAGGCTTAGTTATATAATTTTTATTTTTGAGATTATGAATGTATATTGAATTTTTTCGCCTATGGTTATTCATTTATGTCTGAGTTCTTGATCTAATTCCATTGCTTTTTTATCAATTCACCTATTTTTACCTAAGTTCTATCACCCTTTGCTTTTCTACCTATTTTTTTTCTAAATTCTCATCTTATCCTACATCAATTTGGTATCTGAGGCTAGTTCGATTTTCTTTTGCCTATCCTTAAATTTCTTTTTTCTTCTGCACTCTAAAAAAAAAAAAATAGTGAAAATAACTACAGTCGCTACTACCACCTTGTGCCACCCATTGCCATCAATTGCTCAATTTTCACAAGATTACTCTGTGAGTCTAGAATTGAGAGTGTTGCAGAAAATCCCTATTTTGATGAAATTTTGCAATTTTACCTTTTCCAGTTGAATATTACCTTGAAAAAAAAAAGAAAAAAAAAGCAACTCATTTGATATCAAACTAAGGTACTTGTTGTATGTGTCGACATTGTTTTTGAAGGGAAAAAATTCACTATAAAAGCAGAGTAATGTTAGGGACATAAAATTTATACACAAAGTCATATATAATGATGAGATATAATTCTTAACCCCACATATTTTTGTAAACTGATACAAAAATATATATAGGATTAGTTAGAAAACCATGTCACATTACTGTGTATGACTATTGTATGTAAATTTTGTATCTGTGTCACTATTCACAATAATATCTTGAACTAATTATTCCGTAGAGTTTCTCAATATATCAAATATGGCCATAGTATTAGTATGTAACTAATAGCAGCAATTTTATAGTCAAACACACAGAGTAAAAAGTAATCACTATTTTGCTATTAAAAGATCATAATCTTTTGACTATAGTTCAAGGACCTCTTACATGGTATTACAAATAAACATAATTATGTTATAACTACTTATGCCATTTGTAAAGGAATTAATGTGTAAGATAAATTCTATTAAAGGAAGGGTTTAAGAGAGTTTTTTTTTATCCATCTACTTTCTAAAGCATTTAGAAAAACATGTAAACAGATTCTACTTTCAGAAACAATTTAAGTACTTAAAAATAATTTCATTCAGTATCTTTAAGTAATAAAGAAAGGCAGCACTATTGACAAACTCATGTCTACTCTTCCTACCCTCTTTTTAGAAATAGATAAAAAATCTTTTATATAAACTACCTTTTTAATTCCAAGACTATAATTACTTCCCACTCACAAAGACCCATAATTGTTACAACCTTTTTCTAATTCCAATATAATTCTAAAGTTTAATTAATGTATACTCTGAAAAAATGGAACATCAAAGTTGCGTAGGTATAAAATTTCTTGGGAAAATATCACCTAGGGTCCCTATTCTTTCCTCGACGGATCACTTAAATCCCCGTTCTTTTTTTTTTCTAGCTTTTAACTCCCCAAACTTGTACTTTTTTTGCTTACATTCCGAATTTTTTTTCATCTAAAAGTCCTGTTAAATACTCATGTGCCAGGCACATGCTCATTAAACAGAAAAAAAAAATAAAGTAATAAAAAGATCTCACAGAGGGCCTCATTCATTTACTTAATAGATTCTCTCTTCTTCTTTCTCGAAAAACCCTCACCATCTCACTTTTTCTTCCTTCACTAAAACAGTTCCTATATTTAGGACCAAACTAATTGGAAATGATGGAAACGAAGAAAGAGAATAATTTGGTCCTGAATCCACAATGACCAACATGGACCAGAGAATGAGCGGCCTAAACTCGGCCCACATAGCCGAACTTTGTTGCTTATTAGCTTGAGCTGCTGGCGGCAGCACATTTTCGTTCAGTTTACTCGCACTTTCCATCTCAAATTCTGAACCGTTCTTAAAATATATATACATATGTGTCTTTAAGTTTACAAACATAATTAAATCAACAAATTCAAAAACTCATTCTTAAGAAATTATACATGCCTAAATTTGATAATTTGAAAAACCAGAAATTCCTAAAGAAAATGAATTTTTCCCCTTTATTTTGTTTCTCCCTATTTCACAAGAAATTGAAGAGAACAGCAGAATATAAATAGAATATGAATGATTACCTCAAAAGAAAATGGAAAAAAAAAAAAAGAAATTGAAGAATTCTAAATCTAAGAATAAACGAGAGTCATGAGAAAATATACGGCTAGATGAGAGTCTTAAGTGAAAGTGAAAATAGAAGAGGAAAAAAGAAAGAAAGAAAGAGTCAGAATGAGAGAGAATGGTTTTCAGGAAGAAGAGAGACTTAATTTATTGAGTAAATGACTTTGGCCCTCTTTTAGATTTTATTATTATTTTTTTTCCATAGTATATCTTAGGCATGAATATTTAACAGGACTTTTGGGTGGAGAAAATGTTTGGGACTGAAGTGAAATAAAATTACAAGTTTAGGGAGTCAAAAGCTGAAAAAAAAAAAAAGATTGGAGATTATTTTGAGGAGTGACAAAAATCTAATAATTAGTTATTAACTAAAATATTAAATCACAAAAATGTGACAATTATATAATATAGGGGTTAGTTAAGAAAGTGTGTGACGTGTCAAAATTGTATTGGACAAAATGATGAGTGATTAGTTCACTTACAAATCAGGTATCATTCAACTCAAATAATTATAAGTTCTCAAGCATTTTTGGTAGTTTGATGTATTTTTGCTTCATTTTATAGTTCTTATGAATAAATGAGAATCAACATAAATTGGTACCAAATATAGGTATTTCAACTGATGAAAATTGAGTCTGATATGAATGCAGTACAATGAAAATCAGGCAAAATAGAGCTAAAATAGCGAAACAGTGCTGCCGGGAAGAAATGTTGTCGTGCTGAGTTCCAAAACCGAGAGTGCCACGGTGCTAAAATAGTAACACCATGGTGCTATATGGAAATCAGATTTCTAGAGTCTAGAGCGACGCGACGCTTATCAGGGTGCGCCACGGAACTAGCCGGAGTCCTGAAGCGCATTTTTAGCTAATTTTTAGAGCCAATCTACACCCTTGATGCTATCTGACCGAATGGTTGACATTCTACTTGGCCTAGGTCACCTTGGAACCCATTAAATACATTCTTAAGCCTCCATTTTATGTATGGAGAGTTGGAGAGGAAACAAAATAAAAAGAGCTCAAAAATCCTAGAGAGGAAGGAGCTTGGAGTAAAAATCTTGAAGAAGATGCTTAAGTGAGTGGCTTGGAGAGATTAAAGTTTAAAGTGCTACATCCACAAAAGAGTTTTCTCTTCCTCTTTCTCACCCTAATTTCTTTTTGAATTTTGCATTATACTTGATTATTGAATATATTTGGATATACAAAATTCGTATTGAAATTAGTATTGGATTATCATATGTTGAACTAATTGTTATATACTTGGGGAATGATGTAGCTTAAACTTTGATTCTATGTCTTGATTTATAATATGTTCTTTGATATTATTCTTGAATTTATTTATGCTATTCCATACTTAATACTTCTCAACTAATTAGCTACTAGTTAGATGATTTGGTTTCTAGAATTTGGCACTTGAAAAAGGGAATTTTAGAAACAATCATAGGATAGTATAACCTAAGACTTGTAGAGTTTGAGAGAATCTATAATTTCTTTAAAACCATGATTAAAGAACCATTGAACAAAATGAATTCTTAATTTCTAGGTTCGGAATAGAGATATTGGAACTGGAATTTAGGAATGATTTTATTCGACACTCGAGAAAGGGAATAGAAATACCTTTGGGTTCTTGACTTATAAACTAGGACTAATTGATTAGAATACAAATGATAATCAAAAGACATAGTTGATGGTTAGGTGAATTCAATCCCTTAGTATATTTGTGCATTGAGTTTTCATATTTTATTTTTGTATTTATATTTATATTTGTATTTATTCAATTATAAATTCATTTAGTTTAGTTGCCTACATAAAGTTAGGTCACGATAATTCTGATACTTAACGATAATTTAATACCCAATGCCTCGTGGGATCGACAATTCTATAATTATCACTTTATTACTTGTTTATAGCCTGTGCACTTACGGTTATTTTACGTATATGCGTTTTAGCATAATATAAAAAAAGATCTTAATATTCCAAGACAAGTGTTAATTTCTTATTAGAAGATTGTCAAATTCATGCCACATCATCAAGAGTTTATGCCACATTATAATTAAAGCTATATCACTAAAGAGGACACATGGCAATTTCTCATTGGAAGCTACCTAATATTTGTAATTACCTTTACTTTAATTGCCACTGCTAGATTATAAGTATTTTATATAAATAGTAGCTTTATTATGGCTATACAGATGGGCTCCATGTTTGTAAAGAAACACAATTATATATAGCAAAAATACTATCTTCCTTCTCTCTCTCTCTCTCTCTCTCTCTCCTTATTTCTTATCTACCATCTTAGTATTATTCTCTCCTTTCTTCACTCTTTTCTTTCTTTAACTAATACATCACTTCAATCATCCTATTTTTTTTCTCTTTATCCAATACTTATTCCACTATACCTAACCATCACCATTATTCAACAAATCTCACAACACAACAAAGTTCATTAATTATTTCTCTCAAATAGTTTAGTCAAAAAAGCATTTTCTGTTTTAAACCTTCTACTTTTTCTATATCCTATATATAATTAAATATTATATCATATATTATATATCTTACATTACTGAAAAAGGGACCAATAACGTCACTTGAACCAAATTGTTTTCTAAAGAAAGCGATATGGTTGAACTCCCATGTCACGTAGCTTAAAAAGCAACGTGATTGCAAGTCCTAAATATTGCTTATGAAATGAGCGACGTGGTTGGGCCATGTACCACTTGCTTCTGCAGAAAGTGACGTGATATATTATTTTATTTAATACCACATCGTTTTCTGTAAAAGTGATGTAGTAGGGGTTTATACTAGTCACGTCATCGATCCGCACCCATAAAAATAATCCATCACGATCATCCATTTAAAACCATCAACTCCACCAAATCGTCCTCCAACCCTAATTAGAACAAACCCAGAATTTTCAATACCCTCTTATTCAAACTCTACCTATTTTGAATTTTAAGTACCTCTCTCTCTTCTTTTAGTTTTTTTCATTTTTAGGTCTATGAAAATTTCTGTAACAGTCCTTTTTGATCTTCCAAGTGCAAATTCTTAAGGTTTCTGAGCATCTTCGATAATATTGAGGCACGGAAAGGGAGGCAAAGGAGGAGTGAAGTGACATCGTAAGGGTTTGTGTAAGGGATCATGAAGTCAGCAATTCAATATTTGGCTCGTAAAGATAGTTTAAAGCATATCAGTGGTCTTATCTACGAGGAGACTCGTGGAGTGCTCAAGATTTTTTAAGACGCTGTGACTTACGCTGGTCAAGCATGAAGAGAGGAAGATTACACCTATTACGTCGCTTACTGAAAAAGCGATGTGGTATATGGTATATACCACGTCACTTTATGGGGGAGTGACGTGATATTCCCCCAAAAGCAACGTAGTAGGACTCTAATAACTGATCGTTTGTCAGATATTTTGGCTTATCACGTCACTTTCTATATAAACGATGTGGTAGACCAGCATACCACGTCATTTTTAAAATGACATGGTATGACGTGAGGCTACCACGTCACTTATGGAGTGACATGGTTTCTCTACCACATCGCCCTATAAGTGACGTGAATGTAGTAGTGATATATTGTTATAATGATATCATTATATTTTATTATCATTATCATTATTATTATTATTATTATTATTATTATTATTATTATAGATTTTGGAATACTGAGCAACTCACCCCACTATGTTCTCTTGTTCTAAATAGCAGGGTATTGACAAGCTCTACACTATGCTAACATAACAAATACCATTTAAATTTAACAATTTAAATACTTGCATACCCATGGGTGTAAGTTATTTTAGTATGCTGAGTTGTGTAATGGGACCATATTATTTACAACCTCCTATGGTATTCCCTCTATTTTAAATTCCCACATATCCATGATGCTGAGTTATTTATTAAGACGAGTTATGTAATGCGACCGCTTTTTATACAATCCTTCATATTAAATTCAATAATTTAAATTTCAGTCATTTAATTTCAGTAGACCAATCAAGTAAAATCCTAATTGTCTAACATGTGGTGCTAGAATCTGGCCTGCAAAGCTTATTATAATTAACTATTATTATGCTTAATTTCTCTTTTGCAGAAAAAGTACCCTTCTCCCAATTAGATATTTAAGCGATTCATTGAGAAAAGAGTGGGGACTCTAGGTGATATTTTTCTAAATTTCTTTGGAGATGACAAACCCTAATATTATTCCTAAAATCCCAATTGTCTAACATGTGGTGCTAGAATATAGCCTACAAATCTTATTATAATTAACTATTATTATGCTTAATTTTTCTTTTGCAGAAAAAGTATCCTTCTCCTAAGCAGATATTTAAGCGATTCATTGAGGAAAGAGTGGGGATTCTAGGTGATATTTTCCCAAATTTCTTTGGAATTCAAAGTCTGAATTGTTGAATTGGGATTTTAGGAATAATATTAAGGTTTGCATTGTTAATTAAAATATTTATTTTCACGTTGTCATCATAGCTACTCAATTCCATCAAGGGACGTTCCTTTAAGCGCATATGTTTCTTAATCAATACCACAGATATTATCTTTATATTCTTTATGAAAAAAGAGGGAGTAAGAGTAGGGGTTTGAGTCTTGTCTACTATTTTCTCCCCTCCCGTGTCCCTTTCCTTCGTCTTTTTCCCTTATCTACCCCACTGCTTTTCCATCTAAGTTATTTTCCATTTTGAGTCTAAGTGGTCGAGTAAAGGATTTGGTTTCAATTTCTTTCACTGAAATACATAGAATATTTTGCTAAAGTGTGATAATTTATCTTGGGATCTTCTAAATTTGTTTGGGATGTTTTATTGAGTTTGAGAATCCTTTTTTAGTGTGTGGCCGCCTTTCAAATCTCATATCAAGGGAGTGTAATGTGCAATTCCATAAGGTGTTGTTCAATTTCATTATAATGTTTGTCCTTTAGTAAAATTTTACTTAATTAATATAATTTATTTAAATGATGTAAGGGGAGTCTAGACAAGAGTGTAATATCGAGCCACTTTAAAAAAAATATAATTACTAATAAGTACAGGGAGAATATGTTAAAATTTTTTAAGTGGACTAACATAATCATTAGCAACTAACTCAATAAGTATGTTATGGATATATATACATATATATATATATACACAAATATACATGTATGTATATTTATATTGATACCAATTTAATATATATATATATATATTTTATCCATCTATAGGTATTGTTTCACCCAACTAAAATTGATTACATACGTTTTTTCATGGTAAAAACAGACATTTTTCAAATGGGGATCCAAAATCCGGCCATTCGGCTTAAAAGCCCTTTAATAAATAAATCCATATAGCTCCTTAATAAATAAATCCATATAGCCCAAACTTTGTTAGGTTCCTCCCTTTTTCTTTTTTTTTTTTAATTTTTAATTTTTATGGATATTTTCATATTTCTTTACTTAGAGGACACCAACAATTTTGGAATATGTACCAATAAATTTCCTGTTACTTTGTGAAACAATCATTGACGGGAAATTAGAATACAGTCCCATAAAAAAAGATTGCATGCCGTGGTTTTCAAATAAATTAATGAAATTCAGCAGATTAAAATACAAGGAAAATAAATTTCAAAAAAAAAAAAATACAAGGAAAATGAAAAACGCTAGAAGGAGGGCTTGAACCTCCGACCTTGTGGTTAACAGCCACACGCTCTAACCAACTGAGCTATTCCAGCTTATGAATCACACATAAATTTATTATATAAAAACGGAATTAGATAAAAATCAAAATTACTTTCAGTTTCTCTCATCTCCTCTTCCGTTTCAACGTCTATTTTTGTATCTGGATTGAATTTCGTGGGCCCCTATACGTTTTCACCATAATCTTGCGCTTAACAAAATAAGCTTTGATTAAAAAAAAAAAAAAAAAAAACTTCAACTAATACTTAATCAATGCGAAAAAAAATAACTACAAGAAATGGCATAAAGGCACAAATATTATTAAAAAAACTAAAATATTCTTTCACAACTACGACTTTCTTTCTTCGCACACCCACTTAAACAAATGTGATATAATGTAGGGCGGTAACTTTTTTCCAACCGGAAATAGACCTCTCGTAAAATTTTAAAATTTTAAAAATTTATTTTCACACATCTTTAAAATTTTTATTACTACAAAATTGCTTGTTAGTAAATATTTTTGGAAATATTTATTTTCCCACCCTCCTACTACTTTACAATTGATTAGTTTTTTAGAACCCAACTTATATGTCTTCATCTTTATTTTTTATAATTGTCTTCTTCAAGAGATATATATATATATATATAGAGGGGGAAAATAAAAAAAAACACACAGTGTGTTTTCTCCCCGCAAAAAAACAAAAAAAAAAAAAAAAAAAAAAGAAGAACAAAATACACACTTCTCCTCTCTCACACACATTTCTATATAAAAAGTGGCGAGAAAAAAAAAAAAAATATATATATATATATAGACACATTTGAATGCTAGAACATCAAGGTTTAGATGATGAAATACTCATCCTTAATAACTTGAAGTTCCAAAACTCATGATCAGAGTTATATAAATATGTTGATAACTAAAGGCATTTTTTGTAACACTTATTTAAACAGATTTTTGTTTTTTAAATAAAAAAAGTGGAAATACTTTTTCAAAAATATGTTTAGTAAAACTACTTTTATTTTTTTGTTTTTTTAATTCGACAACAAAATTTTTAAAATTTTGAAAACAAAAATTTCTTACTTTTAAAATTTTTTGAAATAACTTTTTCAGAAAGGCTAGTATCAAAATTCAAATATATTTAAACTCATATCACCATTTCTCCCTCATCACTATCTCTCATGTCACTATCTCTTTAGTCCTTTATAAAAATGGTACTTTAATAAATATTTTTAAAATAGTATTTTTTTAAAATAAAATTATTAAAAGTGGCATTTTTCAAAATAAAGCATAAAAAAATGGTAAATTTTTTTGAACACTCGGCAAATTATTTGGAAAAGTATCACTTTTTAAAATTTTATTTTAAAAATATTACTTTTAAAATTTATTTGGATGAATATCATTTTTTCTCTCTCCTCATTTTCCTTATTTTTTATTTTCATTTTCAAAAGTAAAAAGTACTAGTTACCAAACATGTTTTTATTTTTTTAATTTTAGAAAACAGAACGCAAGAATATTGTTACTAAACACATTTTTATTTTTGAAAATCAAAAAACAAAATGAGAAAAAATATTTTTATTTTTGTCTTTAGAAAAAGAAAAAAAATAAAAGCGTTACCAAACAGCACCTAATTGTTTGAAAAAAATTTGTAGTGACAAAAAGAAGAGAAGAAACAACATTCAGTTGCCACTTTGGTTGGCAAGTTAGGCATCAGGCTACCCTTCCGGTTATTCTTGGGTTAGTATCAGGCATAGAGTATTTAGTATACATCGTACATTTTACTCTGATTCGTGATGAAATAATAAATGTTCATGGGATAAATTGATTTGTGATATATCCAATATGGGTTTTTATAATTGGTTTGATTATCTCAATATTTTACGAACTGTTTTTCATAATTACTAACCATGCAAGTATTTTCAGAAATAAATTGTCTTCTAAAATAGTAATTAGGTATCATACTGGGCATTTTTTGTTTACCCCATTTTTTCTTCATCAAGTGGTATCCAGTGTGACTTTGATTATCAGGCGGCAAATTAAGAGGCTATTTTCCATTAGTAGTTCGTTTCTTGGTAATGCTTGGAGAGTTGGATCAAGATTAATATTTATTATCTGTTTTGAATTTAATAAAACCAAGATTATTACTTTATCATTAATATCTATAAACTTATATATGATATTAGTACTTAGTACTTATATGATGATGATGGTAATACGTGGACTTGAACTTGATTATGACTTTCTAACTTATTAAATCATGTTTAGTGGTGAATACAAAATTGTAAGATTGGTTCATTAGTTGGAATTTCAATATTTTTTTTTAAATGTGACTATTTTATAACTTCGAATTTTTTTTGTTGATATTTTTAGAATTAAATTAAGAATTTTCAAATTAAGTGAAATTCTCATTCGGCCACTAATTGAGAATTCGGGTCGTGGCACAGACAATAACAATATACGGTGGTTACTGGTTAGTGATAATAGAGTAGCGTTTTTGGATTTTCCTTTATATATTATATATATGGTGAGTTATTAATAGGTGTTTTTTGTTTTCACTTTACTTTATCGACGAGTAAGTTTTACTAAAATGAAAATAACAAAAGTCATTACATTCCATTTATTAATGTCTAATTCAATCGTTTTATTTGTTTCTTTCTTTTTTAATTTTTACTTTAAAGTTTTTTTTTTAATTACCTTCAATTTAAAACTATTACGTATTAATATAAAACTAACATTTAAGCAAATTTCTTTTTCACTGTACAAAGGGTAAACTCCTAAGGTAAGCATATTTCTTAATTTGGGGAATACGTTTTCTTTTTTTCAAAAAGAAAAAAAAAACTATTATAGATAGAACTACATTGAAAGAACTATTTTTCAAAATCCAACAATTGAAATTTGGGCAGTCATAATAGGTAAATATTATGTTACCCAGGAAGCACCCGCGCGTACATGTGTACTCGATCCTCTTCTTGGTCCGCTCTCCACTAATCTATGACCTGTCTCGAATTCTCTCTTTAAGTCACCATTTCTCATTCTCCCTCTAAATCTCTGCCGTAACTCTCTCTCTCTCTTTTTCTCTCTCCAGTTCTTGCATTTTCTTTGACCTCGATCAGGGAATAGGGAATTACTCTTTAATTCAAGCCTTTTCTTTTAAGAACAAGTGTGTATATATATATATATATATATCTCGAAGAAGAAGAAGAAGAAGATGAATATCCAGGGTGGGGCAAGCGAAGAGGAAGGTGGGCACAATGACGGGCAGCGGAAGCGGTTGCTGTGGACGGAGGAGGAGGACCGGAACCTCATGAGATCTTGTAATAAGTACCCCAAATTCGTTGACTCTCAAGAAGAGAAGACAAGAATCGATCGGAACCTCATGAGATCTTGTAATAAGTACCCCATTTGTTCATCTTCGGCTACGTCGTTTTGGTCCCAGCAGCAAAACTACGGTATTGATCAGTTTGGTCCGAGTAGTTCCCAAACGACGGTTCCTAGTCCGTCGTTTCAGAGGAATATCCCCGGCCGGACGAGGATGAGGGCGAAGGAGGAAGAGAAAATCTTAGAGGACTACGTGTTGAAGCAGGGCGAAGGAAATTGGGATGAAGTCCAGACTAAAACTGGGTTGGATATGGACGCCAATGCCTGTAAGATCACGTGGGAGAAGATCATGAAATCGAGACAGCCCGCCCTTCTCACTCAACAAGACGAGGCTAAAATCGTAATTCTACACTTGGAGCACGGCAACGACTGGTCTTGCATTGCTAATCAGGTTTCCTACTTTAAACCTTTCTTTCTTTGGACTTAATTTCTTCACATGATTGTCATTTGATCACCACGAAATTCTATTTCTTGTCTATATATTCTCCTTATTTTGGTACTGCACAAAAGTTTGGTGTATACATATGTATTATTTAAACAATATATTCCGTTCTTAATTAAAAAAAAAAATCTCCACAGAAGCCAATTTTTATCATGGATGTATATTATATTATATTGATATTTTTTCTTTTTACAAATGCGTGGTACGTTTATAATGAATCCCATAATCGATCCGATTACTTCCTTTTAAGTTCAGATTCCAGATTATGTACTCATTTTTAGGCTCTAATTACAATAAAAATTATGTTGCTCCGTTTTTATGATTTTTGTTTTTTTGGTCAGCTACGTGAAGGCATAACTAGCCTCGATGTAAAGAACTACTGGGACTCAAGAAAGAAAGCACACGAGATAGCCGGTCTCCCTCTCTACTCTGACGAGGAACGACAACAGTACTTAGCTAAGATCATTAATAGGAAAGATTCTTTGTTGACCAGTAAACTATTAAAATTAGGATTGAATTAATTTTGCCGTATGATTGATTGGAAGACAAATTACTAGTCATCTGGTACTGTTCTTATGATTCAAGTAGTAGACAATTATGATCACTAAAGTGTTTTATTTTTGTTGGTTTTATATATTTTTACAACTCATATGCAAATTCCTTTGAATTATGTGAGTGGCTGACTATCTAATTAGTTCAATTTGACCTAAATGTTTAATATTTGCATAAATTTGGTTAAATGTGAAGGTTGTGCTGTAATTGTTTGACTTTATTGGTTATGATTTCACCCACATTTTAAGATATTTAGTCTTGCAATTAATTTTTCGATCTTCATATTCATATATATATATATATATAATTGCTGATAAATGATAAAGAATTATAGAAAGCTGATCTTGAAACTTGAAAAGATGAAGAGGTAGCACCAGATCAGACTCAAAGAAACCAGAGTTATAGAGTGATGATGTTGACGCTGGAGTCCATCCATTGCCAACAATGGTCTCTGGATATTTGATTTGAGTAGCGAAAGAAAAAGGAACATTCCTACTTGGCACGTGAAAAGGTTGAGAGTTAAAGAGGGGTGGGCAATAGAAAAGAAAAGGGAAGAGGAGATGGCGGGTTAGGAAGAGAAAAATAAATTAAAGTAGGATAAACTACAAAAAACTACATGGAGATTTGAGCGTTTTGTAATTTAAACTATTGAGTTTGGACTACGCAAAAATAATATCCTGAAATTAAGAATTTCTACAAATTAAAACTGGTAAAAGACATTAATATCCTCAAATTAAGGAGAATAATAAGGAATAATGTAGTTTTAATTGAGGATATTATTATTTTTTCTTTACTAAAATTGGTCAAAAAGTCAGTTAAGGATATTAATTTTCAAAAATTCTTAATCTCATGGTGTTATTTTGCAGAGTCCAAATTTTAGGATTTAAAGTTTAAATTATAGAATACTCAAACTTCAGAATTTTTTTTTTTTTTTT
>JXTC01000350.1:0-11420 GCA_002914845.1 Trema orientale
CATCAAGAGACATAAAAATATAAACAGGAGTCTATTAATTACTCAGGATTAAGATCATTCCATATATGATCATTAGTTGATAAATTTGAGTATTCAGTTCTATAACGGATGTTATCGAATATTCAAATTTATCTGGTCCAGTCCTATATAATCTCAATTATATATAGTACCTCCATTTGATGTCACTACATAAACAGTCCGGATAAGACTGTTCCATTCTCAATGGTAATGGACCGTACTAGGATTATTTATATTAAAGATCCCAGCTTTAATAATTAATCACGGACTAATTTTAGATTATATCCCTTAAACTTAATCCTCTTGTATGTATAACTTTTATACATACTAAGTTTAAGGTCACATTTTATAATCACGGAATTTTCATGATATTTTTATATTATCATAAATAATATATACAAGCAAATTAAAAATCAAATATATTTATTTATTAGCAAGTCATTGTTTACATTTTGCTCTTAGGGCAAAAACACCAACAATATTGACATAGAAGGATATATTGTTTGAAATACCACATATATCGCACCGCGAAGCTTTCGGGCTAGGGCAAATAGAATTCGGGTCACGAACTCTAACATGAATCATAGTACTTTATTCCATTCAGATTTTGATTTTTTATTATTTGATTAAATGAAAGTCCCTTTGTCCCCAAAATCCTCGTCTCTCCTAATTCCACAAACAGAATGCGTGCAAACATATCTAAAACAAACAAATAAATAAAACAATATTAATATAGAAAGAACTCGAAAAAAATAATTAGGAAGATTCTATACGCATATCATTAGGGGAAGTTTGTAGTTTATTCTTCTACGTCAGATTTTTTCCAAAAAAGTTTTTTTTTTTAAATAGTTCCAATTTCCAAATCAGAATTATGGGGGACCTAGGGTCCTACTTGACAAAGAGTCAAAGACACAATGAAGAATAGTCAATATAGGCAAAGTATAGATTTTTTTTTGTTCTTATTCAACTTTTAATTATAATGATCGATACAGAGGAAGCTTTTTTTCCAGGTAAATTAAAGAATATGAACTTTTAAGTATGCTCCGTGATGTATGAATTACAATTTAAGGGGTTTGTATTAAGTTTTAAATAATTAACACTGTAAGTAATTGAAAAAAAATAGTATCAGATGAAGCATGATTAATTTAGTAAACCAAAAGTAGTATTCTTCATTAAATTTAGTTAACAGAGCAGTTTTTTATGAAATTTAATTATAAATTCAAGCAATTTTTTTAAGGGTAGTCTCCCCAAACTATTTTCAAAACCACACACACTCTATTAAAATTTAAACTTTAAGTACTGCTTTTCTATACACCTAATATTTTCTAAATCATCTTTTAATTTAATTATCTTACCCATCTTATCTTTAATTCTTCTCACCCCTCTTCTCCCCAAAAAATAATTGAAGAGTTTTCCAAATATTGGAAGACTTAAATAGTCTAGTTTCTTCTGTAATTTTTCGTTCCGACCGATAGTTTCTTTTACACAGGATCAATAGTTATAAATTAATGTACCAAAAATCTAAAACTCATGCGATTACTCCTCTTCGGTATGCTAGGAAGAGATAAAGTCTGATCTGTTATGGCTTCCTTTTAGCCCATCAAAAGAAAAAAGAAAAACGTAATTTTTTTTAAAGTAAATTAAAAAATATGTATAAATACAATTATCGAAATAAAGGGACTTTCATACTGCAATATATCTAGAGTGCAAAATATAGTTTTTTCTACTTACGTACTTGTGAGTACACAAGAAGAAGCCTGCAATGATTACCATGCTGCATCGCTCTCTATCTCTTCTCTTGTTTTGATTGGAGAAGAGGGAGAGCTTCTCTAGCCAAAAACTTGAGAAGCTTCTACCTCTCCTCCAATCGTAACAACAGAGGGACTAATTAATTTTGCTTCATTATGAAAGTCTAGATTTGTATTTATAGCTTAGGAAGATAAATCCTAATTGGAATTGAATTGTCCATTAGCGTAGGAATTACAAGTTACCTTTTCTTTTTCGTGAGATTTAGTTTTATAAATTATAAACTACTTGTTATTTTAATAATTTTTTATTATTCATTTTGCAAGCGATTAAACTTTTTTTCCCCTTTTATGGAGATCCAAACGAATAAACTTGCATAACAAGTCTAGTGAGTAGAACATTTGAAAAGTAACTATTTTTTAACTATAAAAATATTACGCTACTCAAATTACGTAAAAAAGAAAAAAAAAAAAAACATATTCGAGCATATATGACATGTAGTAGCATAAATTAATATTTATATTTTATGTATCCACGGGGACTAGTTCAGTAGGTGGGTGGGTGGAGATTTAGTATTAGGTCAGAAACTCCCAGGGTATATGAGTTATTTTCCTTTCTTTGTGGTAAGTGAAAGTCACTGGTTAAACCTCACTTTTTTTATAAAAAAAATATTTATATTTTATGTATGAAATGTCATAACGCCACATTATTTTGTTTTTTTTTTTTAAAGATTACCTAATAACACCGCCCCAAGTATAATCAAAAGATTTATACGGATATCGTCATCATTATCATTATCATGTATAGGCATATCATTGTTATTACTATTATTAAAAAAAATTATTTATCCCATTAGTCCATAAGTTATATTGAAAAAACCTCATTTTAATCTTTGAAATTTAAAGTCCACGTGCCAAATAGTCCTTAAAAGTAATTTGACTTAAAATATTGTTCCCATCAAAACCGTATATTTTTTATTTTTAAGCTTAAAATAACTCTAATTTCTTAGAGTTATCAAGAAAAACAACAAAAAATAATGTTGGGAACAAATCTGATAGTAATATCTAGACTTAGTACAGTAAGAGTACTTTTGGCATTAATCTAACAAATTTGGTCAACAAAAATTTAGTCTTAGGATACTTCCAAGTTAAGAGTATTTCGGGCATTTATCTAACAAATTTGTTCAACAAAAATTTAGTCACAGATTAATACTTCCAAGTTTTAACCACGATTTAGAAAAATAAAAATTGGTCATATATAGTGCATTTTAAGTTATTTTTGTTTTTTTTATTTAAGAAAACTTTAGCAAAGATTTGAGTTAGGGATTAACACGTGAACTTTAAGTCATTAAAGACTGAAATGACAAATTTTATGGCCATCTTCAAACACCATAAAACTCGAGATGCAGTGGGATCAGATTGTTATCTCTTACTTGCTTCCTAAGGGACTATGCAAACGTTCATTTAGAGGGGTTAGAATTTTAGATCACCGAATTTCTAATATTTCTTAAAATCTTACGATTTTATCCTCACTTCATGCCACAGCATGTCGTATTACGCAATTTCCCTCCTCGAACAACAAAGTAACTAAGCAAAGCATTCATTGTTCAATGTGATATATTGCTATAAATCCTATTTTTCCATGGAACTTTTGAAAAATAAATATTAAGTTTGCATCACTCACGCTCATTGTTTTCATAAGTGACCTAAACCATCCTACTACTTAAACCTCGTTTTAAGTTATTGGATTCGAATCGCAAGAGCATAAAGATCGATCTAACTAGTTTTTAAGTTATCGACATGACATGGAATACTGAATCTTCAGAATGACCTAACATTTCCTACAGGTTTATACCTTGTGGAAGATTTTCAAACATGGAACCTCAAGTAAATATGCGAGGTGGTCTAACGATTCCTATTATTCAATTGAATAATGAGCTATGGATCTATCATATGGAACAGTTTGATTCTTATTCTATGGAGCAAAGCATCTTAAAAAAAGTGCGACCTCAGCTAAAAAGCATGCGACCCAAGAGTCAGGTATTATTTACATCTTTGTTTACTTTCAGTATTTTATGAATTTTCTAACATTCTACAAGAAAATTTGAAATACAACATCCTTTTAATCTACTAAGAAGCATAAAAGGAGGTCATGTCATTCACTAATTTAACTACTACGAGCTGCTCTTCAACGACGTAGGTGTCACCAACTATGTCTTCAGGGTAGCATACTTTGTGTTGTTTCTTGGCAACTTCATTAACCACCTTCAGGATTTCAACATAAAAGCATCATGTCTAGATCGAGGCTTTCAGATTAAAAAGTGTACTTCTTCAATGCGAGCATTTCGTCTTTAAAAGACTTTGCAGCCTCTTCAATGCTCTACTAGTAAACAGTCG
Source organism: Trema orientale (assembly GCA_002914845.1). Taxonomy (NCBI): domain Eukaryota; kingdom Viridiplantae; phylum Streptophyta; class Magnoliopsida; order Rosales; family Cannabaceae; genus Trema; species Trema orientale. The sequence continues at coordinate 4,161 of JXTC01000350.1, forward strand.
CATTGACAATGACATAGTTCTTAAGCGTTCCCTACCTCTCCATAAGTTTCTATGGAAGATTAATGAGATTACTTTTAGTCGCATACTTTACTTTTGCTCTTGCTATTAGAGAAGCGGCGTTTTTCAGTGTACTAAGAGTATGATCCTTATTACACTCATAAAAGGTTAACTCATTTATCTATAAAAAAAGATATGTCAACAAGAGTATGGTGACACTATTTGATCATTAATTTATATCTACTAACTCAACCGTCGACATCAACAAAGAAAAATTGAGAGAACTTACGACTAGTTCAGTTGAAGACTTGAGCGGCAACTATTAATCATAATGGCATGCAACTATATTATCGAAGAAAGCTTTCAATACGTCAAGGACGCATTAAAAGCTGGGGGGCTATTGTTGTATGGTTTTTTACCACCACAAATAGTTGACCTAGCTAATCCCAAAAAAAGGCAACTAGCTAATTGAAGAGGAGATAATTATCCATTATTGTGTAGTCACTCAATCTCAATATTATATTATATTTTATTATGTAGTTTCCTATTTATAAAATTGGGAAACCTAAAGCCACCCTCACCTATATAAAAAGGGCTCAGTCTTATAATTTTTCATCTCACAGTCATCTGACAATCACTTGACTATACACTCTCTCTATAATTCTCTCTCTGCTCTCACCTTGAGACTTAGAGAAACTCTTGTAATTCTCCAGAAAATAGTGAAGAATAGTGGACGTAGGCTCATCTTTTTTGGGGCCGAACCATTATAAAATTCTTGCTTCCTTATTTGCTTTGCTTTATCAATCATGTTCACACACAAGCCATGTCTCGCGATTTCTTAAAATCATTGTTGACAAAACCTCCGTCAATATTTTTCATCTCTCAAGTCTTGTAGTTCCTATTTTTTTCAGATTTTTTTGGCCAAAAAAGTTAAAAAATAAAAATAATAAATAGAGCTAAAAGAGTCAATAGATGAGTTAGATTTGAAGAAGTTATTTAATTAGAATGCCTGGTTTGCGAATTGGACATATATTGATTTCCATATATATTGTATCTATAGAAACCCTCATTTTTAAATAAAAAACAAAGTTCGAATTTATTAAATTGAGTTGGGGTTTAAATGTGAAAAATCTATGAAAATTGGGACTATTTTACAATAAAAGAGGATTCAATTGAAGGAAAACTCAAGGAGCAGATTCTTCGTTACAAAGCTAAGATAAAACTGCCTATATTTTGCAGTACACATGTAAGTAGTAAATGATAACCGATCTCAAAGCTTTGATTTGTATGGTCAATTTTGATTCAGTCGTTAGATTGTGAAATTGGTCACATCTTTGAATGTACTCGTCGAATGGAGTTCGATTGCATATTTCACTATTGGATTTGTTATTAGCAAATACAACCTAACAGATTTGTTGTTGACTAGATTACCCCATTTATACATTCATGTAGCAGATTGCATTATCTATTTCATCAATGGCCATCATTATATGAATCTTCATGTAAGATATGTATGTAATACTGGCACAAATGTCCAATTGGACATGCAGGTAGTGTCATATATGACTTAGGAATGAATGACACTTCGAGGATGTAGACTACAATTATTTCATGATGCATGTGTGCATCTGTGCATGATATGATTGAAATATGCAAATGTCTAGGGCTTGTTAATGGATTCGTTTGAGCACAATTTTCTGGAGATGTTGGTTTCATAAAGTGCTTGGAAAATATTTTGAAAAATGACAAATCATGTAGGACTTAAAAAGTAAATACCTTTCTTTTCAAAAAAAAAAAGTAAATACCTTGTATATATTGAAAACTTATAATCGATTCTTTACTAGGTATTAACTCGTTTTTATTCCTCTCTGGTGGTACTCAGTGTGATTTGGACAAAGAAGCATAGACAGAGACATTTTGGGGGGCATATTAGTTATTATTTTTTAATTTTGATAATTTCCTACTAAGATTATGGACTTATGGTACTTGAGTACGAGATTTGGTTAATCATTGTTATGTAAGGATTAATATACATTTAGTTTTAGTTTGTATGACCTATGTATTGCGTAAGATGAGTGAATGATATATGACTTTTGAACATTAATATTTACCTATATCCATGCTTAGAAGGGGATTACGAAATTGTGGGAATTATCTTCTAAAAATGTTTTGAAATGGTGATTATAGAAATGTTTCAACATTTAGAAATTTCAAAATATGTTTTATCTCATTTTTTGATGTTTAGCTTCTGAAATTTTAATTTTAACACTGACTCAGTTTTGGGTCTTGACAAGTGAAGTATATACCGATTTAGCTGACAATATAAGTCTGTATATTATTTTACTTTCATCGTCGTATGGCCATTCTGTTAAAGATTATTATTATTATTATTATTTTTTAAGGGAAATATTATATTGCTCCACTAAAAAAAAAGAAATTATTATTTATTATTACACCATAAATATCACGATTGAAAATCCAAGGCCGTGACTTTTAGTAATTTTGAGTGTAAATAAAGATAAATAAAGAATTTTTTTCAAATTTCGGAAGAAAACAAGTACTTGAGTTTTTCATTTTAGTACATAAATCAATAGAAATTCTATATAAAAAAGGGTCTATCTTTAGTTTAGTTGATTAAGAAAGAAACATCGATCAAAATTCAAGAAAATCATAGTTGAATTATACAGAAACTTAGTTTAATAAAAATTTAAACTTTTATTAAATGAATTTCGCAAATCTTGAGTCGAAAAGTCCAGAAATTAATTTACAGACTTAGTCAAAACTCCAAGTACTTGAAACTTTAAAAATATGCTCTTTAGGAACTATAGTATCTTATTTATATACCAAATCATCAAATAGTAGTAAATACGTCCTCATACAATCACTTAGCAGAAACAAGAAACTTGGCTAAACAGTTAAACATGGATAAAAATAGGACAAGGCATAAGGACCAACCGAAGAGGGATAGGACTGCAAGCGCAAGCTAAGCGACTTTTCTAGCCAACGAGACAACTAACTCGAAAGAACAACCACCTGAAAGGGAGGAAAATAGGAGGGGTATAAGCTCGAGAGCTCAGTAGAGAAACTGTTACCTCATTTAAAAACTTTTTTAGTGATGGAGAACCCATACATGGTTAATTTAATCCAAAACACCTTTACAAAACCATACGTAAATATACATATAACCATTTCCAAAATTGTTAGTCCGTATATGTATATACATATAAATATATGTGTAGAAAAATATGACATCCAAAATCAATAAGTCCACAAACACATGACACAAATCTACCCATACCTATGAGTTCACCACCTCTCATCAATGGAAACCAGGATATTGGTACTACGTGTGCCATACAGCCTGCCTGATACTTAGCCTATAACTGGAGGGGACACCCATGTGTCGTCTACCAAACTTGGAGGGGCAACCACATTGCGCCTACCAAATGGAGAGGTAATCAAAAGAAAAATCCCGTGCGAGTCCATGGACTCTGCACCGTCGGTGAGGCCGTAGCGCCACACTACAAAAATCCCATGATGCTAACCTGGTACTCATGTGTGATTCTATGACACATGCACTCTGAATTGATGTGTGAAAATAACCATACAGTAATTTAAGTTCAAATGATGCTCTAGTTTTTAATAAAATAGTTAATTAAATTTTATAGCAAAATGGGCAGCATAATGGCCCTATTTTAACATATCCAAAAATAACCTGCACTCAGAAAAGTCCCAGAGCAACCCAATATATATAATATAATTCAATTCCACCACATATATCTAAAACAGTTCTAAAATCACGTTTGTCATCATGTATTGCAGAAAATAAATTTTATTCAAAAACGTTGTAAAACAGACGTAACCGAATTCTTACCTCACTAGAATAGTGATACCATACTATTGGATCCTTAAGGCGTCATTGGACGATCGTTCGGAGGGTCGGAAACCAATTTTACGCCCTCGATCACTCACTTAGGAAAAATCAACTTCTTAACGGAGTTTCAAATAAGTAAATGGACCTCTCCATTGAAATCCTAATGTCCAAAATAACTAAGTTACACATATAACTCAACCAATTCGATTCTGAGCCGATACCGGACCGGTGTCACACAAAACTAGACAAAATATCTAAGCCATTAGATATCGTTTTTTATGCCGGTCAGCAAATATAGTCGATATATATATATCAAACTTCTCTATTTTTCAAGTACGTTCCAAAAATAAAATCAAAAACACAATCTAACGGTCGGATTAAAAAGTCAAACCTAAAACTCAAAATACCCAAAAATGGCAACTTTCAAACCGGGCAAAATCAGATCGTGAAATATATACCTTGAGGTTCCTGTCGACGATACGAACCCAACAAGCCCAAGAACACGGCCCCGAAATGACATCGGAAATCAAATCTCCCTCAAGGCCATTAATGGTGTTTTCTGGTGACGGGGAGCTCGGCGGCGACCGAGGACGGGCAGGACGAGCTGCTGGCGGCGCGAGAGGACTCCGCCGGTGGTCTGGTGTGCCGGACAGTGGCTGTGGCAGCTCCGGCATTCGTTCATCCTCCTTCGGCCGAGAGCGACGAGAGAGAGAGAGAGTGAGAACGGGAGTGAGGGAGAGGGACGAGAGAGAGAGAAAAACTTTTATATATATATAATTTAATTAATTTAATTTTTTTTAAAAATATATGTGGTCAAATGACAAATTTGCCCCTAAAAAATAATGGGATTTTACAATAAATTACCTATATTAATAATTAAAATACCACAGACGTAAGAAACTAAAGAAAGTAAAGGAAAAAGGGGAAAAGAAAAAATAAATAATAACGAATCTTGGAACTTAATAAAGCGGCTACTATATATATATATATATACACTTAATTCTTGTTTTCATTAGGTACTATATCAGTAGGAACTTTGTTGGAGACATCGTGACGGTGGAGCAAGTCTCTCTTGTTATGCTTGGAATTGGGAGAAGGTGTTTCTTTAACCTTTTAGTTTGAAACACCTTCTCTCTCTTCCAATCAAAACAAGAGAGATATAGATCGATGGCAGCCAGTAGGAATACTTGGAAGGCAACTACGTATAAATTAAAGATACACAGTTTTGGGAGTGTGCATGGTGTTGCGATCATATGTTGTATGCACTATATTTGTTTAATTTTCCTGCTTATGATCAAGATATTTTTAATTATCTTGCTTATGATCAATACAGAAGAGCAGATTTTTCGTAAACCCTAACGTGCACAACTTCTTTTGTTTCGTTTTGTTTTGTTTTGTTTTTACTTTTTGCCTTTTGTTTTGTTTTGTTTTTCTTTTCTTTTTTTCTTTTTCTTTTTCCCTGGTGTATTCAGCTATTCTTCCATTATGCGCAGCAAAATTATATGGCCGGTAAATATTCATTATTACTCTAAGTATTTACAAACAATTGATATTAAAACATATTTGTACTTGTGTATAGTGCAAAATTTGACAATTAGACAATTGTTAGGTATTCTATGATCAAATTATCATGTATTACATGACATTAGGGCATTTTCGATTAAACAAAAAAAGATAAGGAGTCTATTAAGTGGGACTGAAACTATAATAAATCAAATCAAAATGAACTTACCTGAAAAATTTTATAAGTCTCTTTAATTCTAAGCTATATATTCAACCGACAGAGGCCAGTCCATATACTAGATATACCATGCTAATTAAAACACGAGCAAAGTTAAAATCAGATTCCGAAAAATCATCATTTTATCCCAAAGAGAGAATATGTAGTATTTGATTATAAAGCTTCTAATTGCATTTGACATTTTGAGATTAAAATACATGATAAAATTATAAACTAGTTTTGTCATGTACTGCACTATGTGTGACAATTGTTAGCATTACATGATTAAAATATTGTTATGTAGTACATAACACTAGGCCTCTTGATCTTTTGATTAAAAAAATAATAATAATAAGGGGCCTATTTTACAATTTAAGGGATAAAGACATTATTTTCACCAAACCCCCTCGTTTTTTGTTGTTAATTTGTAAATAGTAAAGATTATGATGCATATTTATCTCTAACCCTTTGAAATATGATGTGATGTCTTCATGACATGATAGCTTTAGGCTTTGACATTTGAAATTTAAGTACTGTACATGATAAAATATGTTATTCAAATGAGATATCAAAGTAATGAATTAATAAGGAAAGGAGAATTAAAAAGAAAAAAAAAAACAGAACGAAAACAATTCCCAAATTATAACTTCACAACCAATGACAAAAACTGATCTATCTCATCGAGTTTCTAATTAAAGCCGAAATTGTTACATCGATTGGAACCACATGGACATGGCTGGCCTCTTTGGGATTTTCTTGAACACATGCATAGCTGAAGTTCATCATATAACATGAATTGGCCATTGTTATAAGAAAGGATCTGACATGAAACATATTATTTAACTGCATAAAATATCTGAAAAATAATACACAGGAAAAAAAAGAAGCGGTGCATGCACGTTAAGGTTTGATAATAAATTTGTTCTTCTATATTCATCTAGCAAGATAATTAAAAATATTAAAAAGAAAAAGGAAAATATAAGTACATAAAACATACGATCAATACCATGCACACTCCCAAATCTTAATGTCTTTAAACTTATAACGTGCCTTCCAAGTATTCGCAATTGCTGTCATCTCTCTAGTCTTCTCTTGTTTTGATTGGGTGTGGGAGAATGTGTTTCTGAAAGTATTTCTAAAGTTTTCAATTCTACTAAGCTAGAAACACACTCTCTCACACCCAAGCATAGCAAAAGAGACTCTTGCTCCATCGTGAAAAAGATTATTTTTTGTCTCCAACTGAGTTCCTATATTTATAGTATATAGTAGCTTAATATTTACGTTCTTTTATTTACGTGTGAGCAATATACACCGCCAGCCGAAGCCTCCCCATTTCAAGCAAAAAGCCAATAATTTTTTGGTTACCCATTTTTGGTTTTCGTTACCCATTTTTGTTTTGGGGAAATTAGATATGGTACAGGATTTTTCCTGCTCTTATTAAAAATACGGTGTCAGGCATTAACTTTTATTAAAAATAGGGTTTTTGGCATGATTAGTCCCTGAATTTTTCGATGATTTGCAATGTATCTCCTGAATTTTTTTTTTTGGCAATTAAGACCCTGAATTTAAAATTTTTGGCAATGTATCCCCTGAACTTTTTTTTTGGCAATTAGGACCCTGAATTTAGAGTTTTTGGCATGATTAGCCCCTGAATTTTTCGTTGATTTGC
>JXTC01000350.1:43917-55953 GCA_002914845.1 Trema orientale
ATTTTTTAATTAAAAAGTTTATTGAATATATATATGCACTTTTTGTTTCTTAATTTTCTACATCACGTCTATGTCAACAGGACCCTGGGTCCCACATAATTCTGATTTGGAATTTTTTTTAAAGTTTGTCAAAAAAATTTACAAAAAAAAGAAAAACGATTGTAAAATCCTTAGAAGAACAAACTACCTCAATAATAAATATAGAATCTTTCTAATTAAATTATTTTCTTTCTGGTTATTTCTATGTTTATAGGTTTTCTCATTTTTTGTTTTTCAAAAATATTTGGACAGTTAGCGCATTACCATTTTCTATTTCAGTTTATATTATAACTCTAGATCTAGGATTTTTCTTATCTTATTTTTAGAGAAGCTCATGATTCTAAAATCGGCATAGATCTTCCCTCAGCCCCCACAAGCTCTCTTATGTTCCTTCGCTAACAAGTGTTGCCCCTACTAGGGAGGGGGCCCTACCAGGGAGGGGGCTTTTCCCTCTCCCGGGTACATTTTTTGTTTCTCAGTTTTTCTTTTAATTTTCGTTTCTTCTAAATAGTCCTTCTGCTTGTGAAAGTAGTTGTCTACTTATATCTAAATCTATTGTGGTTTTTGTACACCCAAATTTAGATATGTGGTGTTTTTTTTTTTGTTGTATTTTAGTTTTTCTGTTACTAGAGAGGTTTACTCTGTGTATATTTTCTTAGTATTCCTCTAAATATGAGACTTTCGAGAGTCAGATCTAGCAGATTTTGTGCAGTGTTCATTGACGAATGTCGTGAATAGTTTGGTGTCTATTAATAGGTGTTGTGAAGAAATTGGCATTTACTTACGGACACCATAAAGAACGTGATATTTACTGACGAATACTGTAAAGAGAGGACTACTGTGGCGTTTACTGATAAATGTCTTAAAGAAGGTCTACTTGTTTGATCTAAGTTTTTACTTGGAGCTTTTTCTCTATAAGTAAGAGGTGGTATTTTGCATTCATATTTCTTATAATTAAGATTATGATAGCTCACACTCTCATTGGTTTCTTTCAGGTGATTTTAGTTTTCGTCGAGGGATGTTTCGATTTCCCTTAGAAGCTTGTACTATTATTGTAGCTAATTTGACTAATGATTAGTATAATTTTGTTGAGGAACCTTTTATTAAAAAAAAAAGATTTTTCTTATTTTTAATTACTTTTAAACACCTTAGTAGGAATTCTGCTTTCATGATCTTATCTTATAAATATCCAATGCTCTAAAACTTACTATTTGTAGAACAAGGAGAGTTGAGGATTTTGAGGAAAATAAGATTTTCGTCCAATCAAGTAATAATAACTTGGAAATTTCTTCCTTAATTCGAATAAAACACAATAAGAAAACTTGAATGGAATATCAGTAGAATTATAATAGTATATCCAATTCATACGTCCTTATAAACCCTACCACAAAAACGCGAGGAAACTACATCACATGCCTTTTTTCTAATCTATGTGTTAATAAATTTTATTTTTCATATTGAATTCTATATCTTTTTCAAGTTTTAACGAAAGTTTTTTTTTTGAAGTAAAAAATTTGTCATTATAAAAAGGTTATCTTTACAATAACAGTTTGAATTGGAAGATGAAATTCCTCTAATAGATAAGCTAGTTCTCCAATCCTAAGACTATCTTAGTCAAATCAAACGTAACTGGTTGACTATGACACTAGAAAAAAAAAAGAAAAAAAAGCAAAAATACATCCAAAAGTAACCAATACTGTCAATGCATCTGACTCCAAAAATTAGAGATTTATGGTCAACATACTTAATCTATAATAGAGCCCATATACAAACCCTTCATATTTCATAAACTCTTCATGTTTAAACTCTTCATGCTCACAAAGCTCTCATAGACATCATAGTTGGATCGCTTGAAGGAATGCCATACATGCACTTGCCTATTTTTACCGAAGGGGGAGATCTACAAGTCTCCTCCTTCAGTCTTCTCATAACTATCCTCAACTTTAAATCTGCACAAAAAAGAAAACTCCACAAAGGGAACGAAATAAACTCCTATCAAGGGGAGATAATAAACTCCACATTGAGAGTAAAAAAACTCCCATCAAAAGGATACAATAAATTCCACAAAAGGTGATTGTCACCTTTTCATTTCTCTCTCTCTTTCCTGCCTTAGTAGAGTTTTCCCCCTTCCAATTCAGTTTTTTTTTTCCACGCTTGAAAAAGCATGAGTCTTTACATTTCAAAAAAACAAAAAACGAAGAAAGATCTATGCATTTATGGTTTATAATGTTTCATGTCATCTGATCAAAATATCTATTCATATTTTTTGAATTTTCTATTTTGTTAATTATTTTGTTTAAACGAAAATCTAAAAGGGATTTAAGCAAATCTCATTTTACCGTTATTTCTATTGATCGAATGAGAAAAAAGAATTCTAAAAATACATGATTCAGTCACACTCACAATCAACAAAAGGAGATAAGGAAGGACCACTAGAAGATATAAATAATTCTCCTTTTTTTTTTTTAAGAGAGATACGTAAAAAGAAGAAAAAGAAATTCTAAAAAGTGAAGCAGCATGTGTACCTGCTGTGAGTGCCTATCGCCTCAATCTACCTCAAAGCTATCCATAACCAGAATGTGATCATATGGCCAAGAACCATAGCCAGCCCCAGAAAAGATGGAATACCTAAGATCAAAAAATCCCCTAATATAGAGGTTTTATTCTAACTTAAAAGTAAAATAGCAATTGTAAAAATTTATGCAAATAATGAAACTTCACCCAAAAAGAAACTAAATTAATCCACTGAATACCAAACAAACAAACAAAATTACAGCTAACAAAATTAGAGGAAGACTAAAATTGACTAGAGGCCACTGAAAAATTAAAAATTCTATGCAAATAATGAAACTTCACCCAAAAAAATACTAAATTAATTCACAGATTACCAAACAAACAAAAAAAATTACCACTAACAAAATTAGAGGAAGACTAAAATTGACTTGAGACCACGGAAAAATCCGATCAATCTATACAAACTATCCATTCTTATTAACAAATTATAAAAAATCACAGATAAATAGATCTATCAGTGCCAACAAAGAATAATAAGATCAACATGCATCGATCTATCTAAGAAGTACACAAAAATTACAGATATACCCATTTGTAAAGATATATCTAAAGCGAAACCAACAGTTAACTTGATACCACAAAAAAACAGATGATTATACACAAACATATCCATGATCCATCCTAGGAATTATATTTATAAAAACACACGGGTCTTTACAATAGGAGAAGAAAATTTGGCATAAGGGCAATGACAAATCATAAGAACAGAATCATGAGATACAAAATTAAGAAAAAAGAAATTTTTTTTAATAGATAGATCTATACAATATAAATAAAATTAACACCAAAAAATTCACGGACGTAGAGATCTATCTGTATCAAGGGCAAAAATAATAGACATACATAGTCTACCGAAGAACACCAAAATTACAGATCTATCTATCTACAAAGGTCAATCCAAAGAAAACGAAAATTTTAACTTGATGCCATCAAAAAATCAGATATGTAAACACAAATATATCTATCTTAACAAACACCAACATATTTTTACAACAAGAACACAAACTTTACTGCAAGGCCATTAAAAAATCAATAACTATGTTCCAGAAAACACGAGCCCAGGACGGTTCATGTTTATTTAAAAAATCAATAATCATGTTCTTTCTTTACTTTTTTCTTTTCTTACCTTCAAGGGAGTTCAGAGAATTCGGAATTAGGTTTTCTTTCTTTCTTTCTTTTTACTAAAATGTATCATTAAACATTAAAAAAAAAGGATTATATAACAACAGATTATGGAAGTAAATTTTCAATATTGAATTCACATAAATAAAAAATTTACACAAAAATGCACCATCATTGGCTTCTCTTCTAAAAAAGATGAACATGGTCTCAGAGAGTATGTAGGGATTGCAAGTCGCCTCATGCTCAGCCTTCTAACAACGCGGTTTTGATCTTGAAGTTCTTGCTCTAATTGATACAAAGTTGTGCTAGCAGATAAAATGGAAGAGAGCCATTTGGGGTTTGTCCTAGAGAAAGAAACAGAAAGGGACTATATTTTGATGCAAGGATATATTGGGTTCCATCGTCACGAATGATTGAGGATGGATCAAAGGAGCAATTCAAACTATTTTTTTTTTCTTTTTTAGAAAGAGGATAACTTTTAATGAAAGTTAATTTGACGTATTCATATGTGTAATTAATCTACTAACATATATAGTTCATATGTATTTGGCAGTAATGTATTTGGTGGTATTACGTCGTTTTTGAAAAGATAAAACAGAAAGTAGTGCTATGATATTTCACACATAAAATATAAATATTAATCATCACAATTTATATATGCTACTGCATATCATCGAAAGCCCTAATATGTTTTTTTTTTTTTTTTGTTTTTAAATTTTGAAGTATCTATACAAAATTTTTATTAATTGAAAATAATGGATTTTCAAATCTTCTACGTGACTTGTAGTGCAAGTTCATCCTTTTGGATATCTACAAAAGAAAAAAGTTTAATCATTTACAAAATGAATAATAATTAATAATTAAAGGAACGAGTAGTTAATTTATACAAAATATCACAAACAAACAAAAACAAAATTTAATAGACGGACTAGATCGTCATTCCTACGCTAGTAGATAAATATTATTCCTAATATTTGTCTTCCTAATCTATAAATATAATCCTAGACTTTGAAAATAATGTTGCAAAAGTAGTCACAATGGAGCAAAACTAGTCCCTCTATTGTTATGATCGAAGAAGAAGGAGAAGGCTCTCATCAAGCTTTTGGCTTGAGATTGAGAGCCTCTCCTTCTTCTTCAATCAAAACAAGAGAAGAGAGATGGCAGCTTTGGAATCGCATAAGGCTTTCTTTTGTTAAATAGGTACGTAAACACAAGTTTTTGACTTTCTTGTTGAATAGCACGCAACAATCAATAGTTTTAGTTTAGTTCATTTACTTCAAAAGTTTAACTTTGTCTTTTTATTCTTTGTTGGAGGGTTAAAGGCCTCACCCAACGTAGACTTAATTTATATCTTCATATCTATTAATTGGATGATTTTTCTTTTCTTTTTGCTTTGACGTAGAGAAAACAAATTAATTTAAACTATTCAATTATAAAAGAAACTGAGAAAACTTGTGGATATAATTATTAGACTAGCAGTACCATCTTTGATTCCAGTATTTGGAAAATTCTTAAATTATTATTATTATTATTATTATTATTATTTCGAGTAAAAAAAGGTGAGAAGAATGAATGAGAAGATGGGCAAGAGAGAGAGGTAGGAAGTGAAAAGATAAAAATTAAATTAAAAAAAAATTGAGAAAAAATCAGAAGTATAGAAAATAATAATTTAATTTGTACTACATCAATTGGTCTGAGCCGAGTTCAATTTCTTCTTGCGTATCCTTTAATTTTTTTTTTCTTTTGCACTCTAAAATACAAGAAAAAAAAGTAATTATTTATAAATTCTAAATTTTAATTGAGAGTATAGTTTGAAAAATAATACGAGAAAAATAGACAAAGGTGGCAAATCAAGCCACCCTTAAAACAATTACTTGAATCTAATATAAGTATTTTATTATTATTTTTTTATTACTGTTATTATTATTATTATTATGTTGCGTGTATGGTAATTGTTAATGATATCAACAACTTATACGTGAACGGTAATTATCTTAATAAATTTCATCTAAAAAACTACTTTTGTTGATTAGCCGAATTTTAAAAAAAAATTATTATTTTGGTTAATCTTTACTACAATAATCATGCTTCCATTGTTACTATTTTTTTTTTTTTTTACTTATTTACCATGTTAACCATTTAAAACTTAATACAAACAACTTAAATTCACCAAAAAAAAGATTTTTTTTTCTTAAATTCACGTAAAAAAATTATAATTTTTTAATTAAAAAGTTTATTGAATATATATATGCACTTTTTGTTTCTTAATTTTCTACATCACGTCTATGTCAACAGGACCCTGGGTCCCACGTAATTCTGATTTGGAATTTTTTTTAAAGTTTGTCAAAAAAAATTTACAAGAAAAATAAACGATTGTAAAGTCCTTAGAAGAACAAACTACCTCAATAATAAATATAGAATCTTTCTAATTAAATTATTTTCTTTCGGGTTATTTATATGTTTATAGGTTTTCTCATTTTTCGTTTTTCAAAAATAATTGGACTGTTAGCGCATTATCATTTTCTTTTTCAATTTATATTATAACTCTTAATCTAGGATTTTTCTTATTTTATTTTAGAGAAACTCATGATTCTCTCTAAAAATAGGCATAGATCTTCCCTCAGCCCCTGCAAGCTCTCTTCTATTCTTCCGAAGTGTTGCCCCTATCAGGGAGGGGCTTTTCCCTCTCCCCGGTACAGTTTTTGTTTTTCAGTTTTTCCCTTAATTTTTGTTTCTTCTTAATAGTCTTTCTGCTGGTGAAGGTAGTTGTCCACCTATATCTAAATCTATGGTGGTTCTTGTACATCCAGATTTAGGTATGTGTTATTTTTTTTTTTTGGTTGTATTTTAGTTTTTCTATTACTAGAGAGGTTTGCTTTGTGTATATTTTCTTAGTATTCCTCTAAATATGAGGCTTTCGAGAGTTAGATCTGGAAGATTTTGTGCAATGTTCACTGAGGAATGCCGAGAAGAGAGTGGTGTCTACTGAAAGGCATGGTGAAGAGGGATACCGTAAAGAGGGTGGTATTTACTGACGGATAACGGACGCCGTAAAGAAGGTAGTATTTACTGACGGATACCGCAAAGGGGGGACTACTGTGGCGTTTACTGATAAACGCCTTAAAGGAGGTCTACTTGTTTGATCTAAGTTTTTGCTTGGAGTTTTTTCTCTGTAAGTGGGAGGTGGTGTTTTGCAATCGTATTTCTTATAATTAAGATTATGATAGCTCACACTCTCGTTGGTTTCTTTGGAGTGATTTTGATTTTCTTTGAGGGATGTTTCTATTTCCCTTAGAAGCTTGTACTGTTATTATAGCTAATTTGGCTAATGATCAATATAATTTCGTTGAGAAACCTTTTATTAAAAAAAAAAAGATTTTTCTTTTTTTTAATTACTTTTAAAAATATTAGTATGACTTCTACTTTCATGATCTTACCTTATAAATATCCAATACTCCAAAACTTACTATTTGTAGAACAAGGAGAGTTGAGGATTTTGGGGAAAATAAGATTTTCGTCCAATCAAGTAATAACAACGTGGAAATTTCTTCCTTAATTTGAATAAAACACAATAAGGAAACTTGAATGGAATATCAGTGGAATTACAACAGTATATCCAATTCATACATCCTTATAAACCCTACCACAAAAACGCGAGGAAACTACATCACATGCCTTTTTTTTAATCTATGTGTTAGTAAATTTTCTTTTTCATTTTATTGAATTCTATATCTTTTTCAAGTTTTAATGAAAGTTAATTTGACATATTCATATGTATAATTAATCTACTAACATATATAATTCATATGTATTTGGCAGTAATGTTAAAAGGATAACAGCAATTTGTAGCTAATTATTTCAGTTTATCTGCTATGTAGGCTTTTATAAATGCTAGTTAAAAATTAAGTAACACAATTTATACTCTAATTAGCTGTTAAAAGTAGAGGGTAAGTAGGAAATAATATGAGTTGTGACAAGTAAATGCAAAAAAATAATGAGGGTATCTCCATTTTGTCAAAAAGAAAACGTTTTGAGAAACCGTAATCGATGGTTCAAAATTGTTTAATTTTGACTAACAATTATCTTATGGCCAGTGTTGAAGTAGAACTCAAAGGAGGTAAAGCGAAAAACAGACTAGTTATATAAGTCATGACTTCTTAGTCTACAATATTACGCAAGTCTTAATTAATTAGTTCGTTTTCAACTTTTAAGTTTCAAAATTTTTAAGCTTGCTAATAAAGCTTTACATCTATAATTAAGTCAATAAAATATTATTTTACCAATCTAATTCTCGTTTTCATCTATATATGTAGGAATAAAACGAACAATAAGATATAAAATTTACGTGGTTCACTCAACTTGGCTATGTCTATGGAGCTACTGCAGATCTTTTTCGATATAAGGAGAAAATTTCTTACACGTGTTTACAAAGATCACTCACTCATAACTCTTATCTCAAATACATCTAAGCACTCTCCTACAAGTATTCTCGTACTCACACTAATCTCTTTGAACAATCACCTCTCTTACATAAGAAAATAAGAGAACTCTCACCTCCCTAATATTTGAAAGGAAAAAACAGACAAGAGAACAGAATAGGAATTTTCCCAAAGGAATGAGTAGCATATTCTGGGAAGAAGAAATGAAGAGGACTAAAATTTCTATTTATAGGCTTCAGCTCACCAACCTCTCTATGAAAGCCTCACATTATTACCATGTATAACACGCTGCTTGTACGTGGTATATACGTGATTTGTACCAGCTATTCTTTATACACATTTTTGACATAAATATGAAGATGTCTCCTATATCCTCACATGGGCTGTTTGTAGTCTATACACCATATCTATAAATTCACTCATATATATTTACATGTATTCACACATGTATGTTCACACAACACCAAATTCTCATGTACGTACTGCATCACTTCATCTTATTTTGTCATCTAAAGAATTCTATTTTTCTAGAGAAAACATAACAAGTAATTTACATTTTCCAAAGGAGAAAAAGGTTATTATGCCAAAAGAACAAATAAGAAGTACGGTGCTTTAATGGAACATCGAAGAAGATGAGATGGTGGAGCCGAGGGTTCTGATGCCCTATAGAGACTCGTGGAATTGCGAGACCAATGACACACAATATAGAGCTAGCAATTTCTTACACGACACAACAACACAACTTGTGTCTTTATAGTGTATCTTAACTATATTAGTGTGATCATGGGCAAAAAATCTTGGTGTGTAAACATTGAACATGGACCATGTGAAATATATTCTTGTAATAAGTGCCGTTGACAAGAACTATTACAAGAACATATCCTCATAAACTTGATGATTAATGCACGTCTTTCTTAATCCTGAAATAACTGATGAAACCGTATTTATAACTTGTATTATTTGAGATGTTAAAAGGTACAGATCAAGAAATTGACAATCTAAACTCTGGCATTTTGGTAATGTATTATTATAGGTATTGAGAACATATTCTTATATATATGAAATCCACAACTTTATTATATAGAGAAGTAAATACTTCCTTGAGGAGCTATAGGAGCTTGGATGATTTAAACATTAGCTAAGTAATTAATAAAATTGTATATTTTATTAATTGATGACTTTCTGTATGTGTAATATAGCATCTCAACCCGTAAAAGTTCGTTCTTTCTTGTTCAAATTTGTGTTAAAACAATATTCTTATTCAAATCAAGGAAAAAAAAAAAAAGGTTCTACATCTTCAAATAGAGCTTTATATAGGTTTAAGTATCTTCCTACTTTTACTGATCCAAAAAGACGCCATTATAGAAGGGTTTTTTTACCCCTTTAAATGCATTGCAAAGTTTATTGGTCAAACAAAGACGATAACTAAATTTAAACAAGAAATTAAACAATACTGAATCAATACTAATTAATAGATGTGATGATGATGATGACTCTCACAAATGGTAACCAAGAATTATTTATTAGTTCAAAGTTATGACCAAGGAGATTATATATCACTCACTACAAAAAAAGGTGAGGTTTAACGGCAGTTCAAAGAAAACAACCGTAAATTGGATAGCTTTTCTCGGCGGTTCTGGTTCAACTGCCAAGAAAAGCTTATTTTTTTTAAAAAAATTTCTCGGCTGTTGGACCAGAACCACGGAGAATGTAAGTGTTAGTGATATGCTGAAGTATTAGGATATATTTCTAATTCGTTGATTTTATGTATGTTAGATAAATTAGTCTAACTTAGAATTAAGTTAATTAACTTGCAAGTGATAGTGGTATACACATACTGTATTATATTTGTTTATGTAATAGAACTTTACTTGTATATATTTATTTGTGAATTTATCTAGGTTTGGATATTGTAGAAGTCGAATGAGACTGTTTATACAGGTTTTTATTGTGTGGATTTTATAAATTACTCAAGGAAAGGGAAAAAAATTTCCACTGTGGGGGCCTTTAACAATGGTTTCACGTGAACTGCCGTTAAAAGGCAACAGAAACCTGTTAATGGCAGATTATAGCCACCTTTAAAGGGAATCAATTACGGCAGTTCCTATAGAACCGCCGTAATTGATCATTATAACAAACAATTCAATAGCGGTTATAATCACCGTTAAATAGAATCACAAAACCATCGTAATTGTTAATTCTTTCATGGCGGTTGATAACCGCCATAAAAAAAGCCGTTTTTTTACGGCATTCATATTAACGAAAGTTATCAACCGCCGTGAAATTGTTGATTACGGCAGTTTCTAATTACTGTGATTTTCTATTTCTGTAGTAGTGATTTGAACTTCTTTTTTAGTGAACCATAATTGTTGTTGCCGTAAGACACCATATTAGTTAAATTTGAAGAAGATTTGAACTTTTTATTTTTTGGTCTCTATAATTGTAAATACAAACAGAGGAGAAAATTTTTTCATCGCTAACTTGGTTTTATCTCAAAAAGTGAACATATTGGTTTGGGTTTTTTTTTTTTTTTTTCAATGAGTTGATGAGTTTCATTTTATTTTTATTTGTTTTGCAGATGTTTTTTAATGGAATACTTAGATGAAATTGACAAAAGGATTAATAGTGCAACACTTTTGTGAGGTTTGAGATTTAAATGCCAAAATTTAAAGATTAGGATCTAAATGACAAAAGTGCTGAAAATTAGATGTTTTTGCTGCAAATTATCCTATTTAATATAATTTCTCTTTTGATATTATCCCGTCAGAATTAAGAATTTTTTGTTATCATTATTTTTTTTAAACAAGAATTGGAGAAGAAAAATTAACCCCAGCATTTCAAGAATGCTATCTAATACTCCGAAATCAGTTCCTTCCCACTATACTCACCTTCCTAGGTTCTCTGAAGCTGAAAGGTTTCTCTTGTCTTGGGGCATATAGGTACGCACGTATGGTATAGCCATTTGTTAGATATTGCTGCTGATTTTGGATTTTGTTGGAGTAATTTTGTGGGGATTTCTCTTCGCTTCTCTTTTCGTAATTTTAGCTTTTAATTTAAATATTATATGATATTATTTTTTGGGGATTTTTCACATGTTAATTTTGGCTAAATTTAACGAGATTAATACACCTTGTAAGTTGTATGTATGTAAACCTCATCTTATAGCAGTTTGGGTTTTTTGCCAAAATTTCCATGTTTCTCCATTACTTATAGAGAGGTATAAAATTATCTAGGAATCTTTTGCACTCTATATTCAATTCTGTATTTGCTGTTTTGTTTTGTTGGGTTGAGTTAGTTTTGTTTCACTTTATAAGGTCTCTCATTACTTTTGTTGGAGTGCAGAATGGATGAGAGAATGAAGCAATTTCAAGAAAGGTTAACTGAGCTTGAGACTGACGCCGAGCATCTTCTTCTAGCTCAACAGCAGGTTCCTCATGTTAGTATTTTTGCCCTAAGAGCAAATATAAACTATGATTTGCTATTAAATAAATATAATTGACTTTATTCTATTTGCTTACATATATATTATATATGAAAAAATATATATATATAAATATCATGAAAATTCCTTGATTATAAATGTAACCTTAAACTTAGTATTTATAAAAGTTGTACATACAAGAGGATTAAGTTTAAGAAATATAATCTAAACTAGTCCGTAATTAATTATTAAAGTTGGGATCTTTAATTTAAAATTACTAGTACGGTTCATTATCATTGAGAATGAAACAGTCTTATCTGGACTGTTTATGTAGCGACATTAAATGAAGGTACTTTATATAATGAGATTATATAGGACTGGACCAGATGAATTTGAATATCTGATAATATCCGTTACAGAGCAGAGTATTCAAATTTATCA
>JXTC01000350.1:56543-67904 GCA_002914845.1 Trema orientale
ATCTTATTTTGTTTCCAAATTAAAAATATATGGAATTAACTATGTAATTAAATAAATAGATGGAGAGGTATTTCACTTTAATAGGAAACTAAATTGCACGTTAAAATCCTTAGCTTATGCGTGTAAACCATATCCTAGGAGGAAGGGATTTTACTTTCCTATTTGAGTGAAATACGTTGTCTTTTACATGATTTTAAATTGTTTAAAATTTAATTAGAAACTATTTTACACGTTAAAGAGCAGAGAAATGTTCTCTCACTCTTTTGTCGTATTTTGATAATTTCTTTAATAAGATAAAATTATTTTTCCTATTTAAAATGATATGGCATTAATATTATATTAATTGGCCAATTTATCAAATTAAAAATAGTCCTATGCGTGTAAATAATAGAGGAAAAAGAAGGAATTTTTTTTTTTTTGGGCAATTACACGTTAAAAAGAAGACAGAATTAATTTTTTAGTCTGTAACGTGAAATAGTTTTTTTTTTAAGAGAGAAGAAAAAATTTTAACGTGTAGTCTTTGTCTTATTTTTCCTTTAGTCTCCATCCTCTTGCTATCTCATGTGTTGAGACCTATAGCAAGATTTTTCCAAAAAAAAAAAAGTGTGTGATAGAAACAATAAGATTGTGACTATTAGGAGCCCACTCTCCAGTTCTTTGGTGTTGAGGCTAAGTGAGGAAGATCGTGGTCTCATAGCTGTGTAAAGTACAACCTCGTCATTAAGTGAAGATTCTCAACAGAAAGTTAATAGTGTTCTTACTTTTCTTTAAAAAAATAGTTTTTATTCTATGTATTAAAATAACAAAGCCATATTGATCCTAAGCTCTCTTATGCATGTGTAAAAATTTTGATTTTTACACTCACCACCTTCCGCTGCACCATATGATAGTTTCCAACAATTGGTATCAGAGCTATGGTTATTTTATGAGGATTTTGTTGTTTTAATAACCGTGATTATTGTAATCATGTTCTTATATGTATGTCATGTGAGTAGGCATTTTATTGCATGTTGATGTATGATGATTTTTGTTACATGAGATGGATGTATGGTTTAAGAGAAATAGGTCGTTAATTATATGGTTGCATTGGTTCTTTATTCATTTATTTTTTTTTATTAGATCAAAATCAATGTAGACCCTTCTAGTAAGGGTATAGGATTTACATATGTAATAATCTTTTGATGGAGATCGAAGGAGGAGAACCAAGAAATCTAGAGTCACCACCCGGGCCCACAGCCCGTGTGCCAACCCTACCTCAATAGGGTTTCCACCACATGGCAGCCAACCCTACTGAATGAAGAAATTTTCAAGACTAGATCTATTGTAGTCTAGTTCTAGGTTTTTCTTATTTTTTTTGGTAGTATATATTTTCTTGGTTATGTAATATCCAATGCAACCCAGCCTAGATCTCATTTGATTTTATTTTATGGTTCATAATTTTATGATATAATCATGCATATAACATGTCATCTAGAATAGAAAAATGCCTACTCAATATTTTGATACCATGCATGCATGTGCACATATTTTATTCATAAAATTATTTTAATAGAATAAAAAATTTTATTATGCACATTAAAAAATTAATTAGATTAATTTTATTTAATTTAAGATTAGCCCTTTTTTTTTCTTTTTTCTTGAAATTTGCATAATCTTGAATACATAATGTGAATTAGTTTTAAATTAGTTAAAACTTGATAATATCACATTTTTATAATAACTATGCTATTTTTATATAAAATAGTTTATATAGGGTAGTATAGTAATTTAATAATAAATTAAGATTTGAGAAAATCTGGTAATTTATTAAAATAGGATTTGATTCTAGAATATCCAAGAAATTAAATTGTTTAGATTTCTCTAGGATTTAATAAATCAAAATTGTTAGATTTAATAATAAGAATATATATTTATATATATTTAAGAATAATGAGTGGGAGCAGGTAATATGACAATATAACCTTTGGTCTCTACCGTTAGTACAACACCGTGAGATTTAAGAGGCACCTCGTTATGCTTAGATTTCGTCCTCCCTACGGAGGGTGTCCGTTTTTAAATCAATAACAAGCTTGACTTCTATGAGATAGGATTTCAAGATGTATTTTTGTTAGAAATAGGAGATTTTTAAGTCTTGAAAAGCTAAGAAAGAAACTAGAGAGAATTTTGGTGGAAGAGGAGAGCTTGTATTACTACTTGAAATATTTATTTTGGCTTGATACAAAATAGGGAGAGGAGCACTCTATTTATACTACTCCAAGAATGATTCTAGATGGTGTAAAAATGCTTCATCCAACTATTAACCACCTAATTAATTATACAATCTAGCAAATACAAGAATACTCTAGAAACTTAGGTATTAAGCTATGGGCTATTAGACACACACACAAAATAAGCCCAACTCACAACACAAGCCTCAAATAACTAAATTACTTAACTATGGCTCAATGGGTCACAAAAAAGTTTAGTTTCTAACAAGGTCTTCCATTTTGTGCCGTGCTATTCTGGATTTAAAAAAAGCATCCATATCAGATAGATCATAAATTTTTTTGGCCATAAGAAAATTTACAGCCTGTATCATTAGATGATGTAGAACCATAAGCTTTACGGTTAAAGTTATTCCTGCACATATCTTTACATTTAGTAAGACCCGGACAAAAACTATTTGTGTATTTATACATTACCCTGAAAAAAAAATGAAACATTAATTGACACTGCTGCAATTAGATTGCTCATTCTGTAGACAATCCTCGGACAAGTAATGTTGTTAATCATAGGCTGGTCCAGAATAAAGTTCGAAAGAGTTAATCTCAACAAAGGAAGATGAAAATTTGCCCAGGTGAGTTTATCTTAATTCACGAAAAATAGGTGAAGTAGCTCTCGTTTTCGTTCTAGATTTGGCTAAACTTTAAGGTTTTAGTCATGTAATTTGGGGAAGCAGCAAAACTTTTCCCCATTCCACTTCACACTTCGCCAGATGCGAACCTCTATTCTCAAAAGTAGAAGTTGATTTGTTTTGTTTTAAATCAATGCCAAGAGTGAATGCTCCAGTAGCTGGAACTCTTGGAGTTAGCCATATGAAGTGAGGATATATTTCGAGGTTGGTTTTGCTTCAAGTTAAACAAGCCACACTTTCTTTCCTGGTAAAAATTTTTCTGTGGGATGACTAGAACTTTCCCACACAACCTCTTCTTCTGCTTTCAGAACTAAATTTCTAGAGTTGAGTAAGTGTAGCATTTACATTAGAACTCTTAGAAAATGGGAATTGGTTTGGTGAAATTCTTTTGCAGGGATTTCTTCAGAGCATTATCACATTCCCTTGCATACACTCATAACTGTTATTGCTGCTTGTGAGACTGCTGCAGCATTGACATCAGTTGGTACTGCTGGACCTCCTGTTGACTCACTCGCTACTCCAGGGATCTCAGCTACTGAAGGATGTCACTGTTGTTGCTACTGCTGGGTGCTGCAGCAGGTCTGCTTGATGAGGGTCGATGGATAGAAATAGTTGGATGTTCTTGGGCAATTCGTGCCACGGCAATGGCATCAATTTCCCCTGTATTGTGCAGCTTTTCTTCAGATTTATTCTTTTTTTTCCTATTTTTCTTTTCTTTTATTAAGAAAAAAGGAGTATCAACGGCTCTAAGTAGCTTAAAATTATTCTTAAAATTCTTATTTATCTCCCAATTAACTATTCATACTCTAAGGAAAAAAATGAACTCACTAGTTTACTTTTTATAATGCAAAATTTAACCATTGTGACGCATATCTCATGGATAGGAATTTTGTTAGTCTAAATGGCAGTCTGCATGTAACACCACTAGGCCTCACCCAAAAGTGCTAGTTTGAAGGTACTTTTGAGCTCATGGACTATCACTTAAATACTCATGATCTTCCTAGAACATACCCGATGAGGGACTTGGGTGTTACAATCTCCCCCCATTAAGGGTATAGCGTCATCGCTAAGGGGTCCACAGTTAATACCTCATATATAACCTCTATGAGCGGGATCCACATTCACCATGATTCTAGTCCGTGGCAGCCTTCCAAGGCCTACACAAGTATGAACTAGGTCGGCTCTAACACCAAATATAACACCACTAGGCCTCACCCAAAAACGCTAGCTTGAAGGTACTTTTGGGCTCATGGACTACCACTTAAATACCAATGATCTTCCCAGAATATACTCGAGATTTGGGATGTTACAATAGAATCACATTTACAAGGTATTTTCTTTAAAATATAATTTCAAGTAAAAAATATATTTTGGTAATAAGACTATTTATTGAAAGAAATATGTTTTATTAAAATGACGTAATTTTTGTAAAAAATAGTATGATTCTATATTTTATACTAAATTATGTATCAAGTATATGAATTACTATTGAACGTGGTAACAAGAAAATTATTTTAGAATGACTATAATATTATAATGAGGTGAAAGTGAAATTATTTATGGTTTGTTATTATAAATAAGTGTTTTGAAACTCTCTTCATAACTATGCATATGGACCCAATCTATAAGGGTTATATATGGACAGTACTTACCTAGCTGCAGAGTTAAATGTAGTAGATTCGTACCCAGTTACAAGGGTTATCTGTAGTAGATTCAGACCCAACTACAGGGTTATTTGTGGTAGATTCAGACCCGACTATAGGAGTTAGTTGTGGCACATTCAGACCTAGTTACAGGGGTTAAGTATAGCCATAAACGCTAAAACTGGGGAGAAGTATAATTGAAATTATTATTGACTGAAAAGGGATTCGAAAAGACAGATTTGGAAACTTATTACTTATTTTTGTCAAATTGTTTACTAAACAACTTGATTTGAATATTTTTAAAAGTATTGATTTCTGAAACCAAATTTATTTTAAAAAATATTTGTTAATAATTTTGGTTTATATATGCTTGATCTAACTAGATAAGGTTACCAGTTAGCTACTGGGCTTCTAGCTCACCCTTTTATTTTTCTCAATCTCTGATACCACTTGTCATGAAATACATGGTTTATAGAGAAATATTCACATTTATGATTCTATTGACCTCCCTTACTTGTAAAGGATATTTTTGAGAAAATGATAATATGAGACATTAGAAATCTAAGAAGTATTAAGATAAAAGCCTAAGAAAATTTTGAGGAGTAATATATGAAAGAAGTCACGTAGCATATTTCTTAGTGTTTAGTCTATGAGAAAGTGAATGAGGACTGTATAGACGAAGGTTGAAAACTTTTGGTATACTATATAGGAAAGATAATACGGTAGTAAAATTTTATAACGAGATTATCAAAGACTATTCAAATTGTGAAGCATGAGCTGCATAGTATTTTATTTGACTAAGTATACTCACATTTCTACTATTAGACTTGGCTTATGCCCTAAACTGATTAATTTTTGATCTTTATGATTATATTGAGTGAACATTGAGATTTAGAATTATTTTTAATTTGATTATAAGTATATCATTTATATTTAACGTAAGCTTTAGTGATTGGATTTAGTTTTAATACTTTAGCATATTGAAGATAAAAGTTAGAGGGAATGCGACTAAAGAGTATTCTTATGGTTATTTATGATAAAGATATCATATTGTATTTAAGCTTTATAAGACCTTACACGTGATTTTGAAAATTAAATTAAATTTGTTGGAGCTTTATAATATCGAACTAAAATAAATAGAATGTCAAAAAAAAGAAAAGTATATATGTATATATGGACCATTGAGGATATATTGAAGAATGTTTCAAATGTTTGTGGAAGAAACTATTACTCTTGATAATATTTCTATATAATTATAGTTTTCAATCTGGCAATAGAGTGGCTCTATATGAAGTATTGAAAAAGAAATAGAAGTGTATTCTTAGCATTATAGGCATGTGATTGAAAGAGGTACTGAAGGTTTAAAGAATTTTTAATTATTAAGAATTCCTATTTGCTTTGTTAGTAAAAAGAAAAGTTTGAGTCATCATGTTATCTTCCTTTTAGTTGAAAGTATAAAGGGCTATCACAATGAACAGATACGATATGGAGTTATTGATAGATAAATTTTAAAAGGATGATCTCTCTTTGATGTTTCAATCACGCAAACTAGAATAAGTTTACATTCTCAAGTTTGTATCGTATTAATGGAAATATCATTTCAATTTAGTAACTGATGATCATAGTTTTACCTAGGTGTTTAGACTTTCCCAGGAATGTGTGGATCTATTAATATTTTATTCTTTGGAGTACACGAGACTTTAAGTTTAGAGGACTAAACTTCGTTTAAGAGGGGGAGAATGTGATGATCCATACATAAAAAAAAGGAATTTATTTATATAATATAAAGAATATAAGGATAAAAGAAAAGACTAAAAAAGCCCTTAGTTAACGGTATTTATTAGGGTTACTTTATTAATTGAATAATAGACCTTTTAAGAAACTCTAAGACTAATAATCTACTCAGTTTATACATACGCTCCATAAAGAGGAAGAAAAAAAAAGAAAGAGAGAGAAGGCTATGCATGTTTAAGAAAAAGAAGAAGATGAAGAGACCATTATCATGGATTATTGAGACTCACTCCTAAGGTAATAAACTCTTAATCAATTAAGTTTTATATTGTAGTTTGATTTCAAGATTGAGATTGAATATCTAGGATTAGGATTTTGAATTGCTTATAAATTATTTATGAAATATGGTAATAAATGTGGAAAATATGAGATATTTTGATTAACATTTATTAATTGAGAAAGTCTCGGTTCAATTAGTAAAAATGTGACCTACCCTACGGCGGCACACTTTTATGTCGGTTGTTCAATCGTGGTATTAGTAATATTTTGTTTACATATGCATCATGCATCATCATCATTTTTTTTACTATACCGAATTTATGTTTGATGATATTTTAGCAAATATTTAAAGTCAATTATTTATTTTCAGCAAATATGTCGAATCCCATTACCGCGTTACTTGCAACTGAAAAATTAACCGGAGAGAACTTTAATAAGTGGAAGAGTAACATGAATATAGTTCTTGTATGTGAGAACTACAAATTTGTCCTAACCGAGGAATGTCCTGAACAACCTACTGCTAATGCCACTCGAGCTATACGAGAGGTATATGACAAATGGATTAATGCCAACTCCAAGGCCCGCTACTACTTGCTAGCAGGAATGTCTGAAGTGCTTAAAACTAAGCACAAACCGATGGAGACTACATTTGAGATAATGGAGTCTCTACAATAGATGTTTGGGCGCCCTTCCAACCAATCTCGTCATGAGGCTATGAAGGCCATTATGAATGCTAAAATGAAAGTTGGCTCGTCCGTTCGTGAGCATGTTCTCAAGATGATTAGCCACATCAACGAAGCTGAACTCCATGGTGCGACCATTGATGAGGCTACACAAGTAGGCATGATTCTTGAAACCCTTTCCAACGATTTCCTTCAGTTTAAGAGTAATTATGTTATGAACAAACTCTCTTACAACTTAACTGAGCTTCTCAATGAGCTCTAAACTTTTGAGTCTATCTCAAAAGGAAAGGAGCCAGAGACAAAAGCTGCAGAAGAAAATATTGCTAAAGCTAGACCCTCTTCAAGTAAGGACAAGAAGAAGAAAAGGCAAACTAAAGAAAAAGGGAAGAACAATAATGGCGGAAATAAGAAAAAGAAGAAGAACAACAACAAGAAGAACAAGAGCTCTAAGGAAAAGAAGCCCAAAGGGAAATGTTTCCACTGTGGTGTAGATGGGCACTGGAAGAGAAACTGTACAAAGTATCTCGAGGAGCTCAAAGAAAAGAAGAAGAAAGGTAAGTATGATTTACTTGTCATCGAAACTTGTTTAGTTGAAAATGATTCGTCACCCTGGATAGTAGATTCAGGAGCGACTAACCATATTTGTACTTCTTTGCAGATGCTTAATTGTTCGAGGAAACTTTCTAATGGGGACTTTACCATGAGAGTGGGTAATAGAGCTTTAGTCTCAGCTTCAACAGTGGGAGAAGTCCGCTTAAATTTTAATAATAATAAATTTCTTGTTTTGAACAATGTTTATTTTATTTCTGGTTTTAAGAGGAATTTGATTTCTATTTCCAGGTTGTATGAACAATATTATTCTGTTTCATTTGATAATAATTCCATTATTATTTCTAGAAATGGCTTAAATATTTGTTCTAGATTTTTAAAAGATAGGCTTTATATGTTAAGGCCTACTGTTAACTCACTGATGAATACTGAGATGTTTAGAGTTGAAAAATCCAAAGTTAAGAAACAAAAGATTTCTCATGACAATAACACATATCTTTGGCATCTTAGACTAGGTCACATTAACCTTGACAGAATTAACAGACTAGTAAAGGATGGTCCTTTGAGAGAGCTAACTATTGGCACTCTGCCAGTTTATGAATCCTGTCTTGAAGGAAAAATGACCAAAAGACCATTTTCTGCAAAGGGTCAAAGAGCCACTGAACCTCTTCAATTAATACATTCTGATGTGTGCGGTCCATTAAATGTACAAACAAGAGGGGGTAACGAATATTTTGTCACATTCATTGATGACTATTCAAGATATGGTTATATTTACCTAATGCATAGGAAATCTGAAACTTTTGGAAAGTTTAAAGAATTCCAAGCAGAAGCTGAAAAGCAGTTAGATAAGTCAATAAAATCTCTTCGATCAGATCGAGGAGATGAATACGTTGATGATGAATTCAATGTTCACCTTGTTGAACATGGAATTATATCCCAACTCACAACACCAGGTACACCACAACAAAACGGTGTTGCAGATTGGAGAAATCGAACATTACTAGACATGGTAAGATCCATGCTTAGTTATTCTACTTTACCCAACTCATTTTGGGGTTATGCATTACAAACTGCTGTATATATTTTGAACGTGGTACCTTCTAAGTCAGTACCAAAGACACCTCTAGAGTTATGGAATGGTCGAAAACTGAGTTTACGACATATACGTATATGGGGGTGTCCAGCACATGTGCTGAAAGGGAAAACTGGGAAACTGGAACCACGTACAGAAGTATGCATGTTTGTGTGTTATCCCAAGGGAATGAGGGGAAGTCTATTTTATAGTCCTTAAGATAAGAAAGTATTTATATCGACAAATGCTACTTTTCTTGAAACTAACTATATGACAGACTATAAACCTCGTAGCAAAGTTGTCATAGAAGAGTTACTTTCTGATAAGATCAGACCACAACCGACAATTGTTGCCAAACAAGAAAAGGAAACCACCTATCTAAATCAGGATACTTTGCCACCTCGACGTAGTGGGAGGATGATAAGACCACCTGCTCGCTATAGAGAAATTGGAGAAGCTCAAATAGTTATCTCTGATGATGGCAAAGATGATCCATTGACATATAAGATGGCAATGAATGATCCTGACAAAGAGAAATGGCAAGAGGCTATGAACCTTGAGATAGAATCAATGTATTCTAACTCAGTCTGGAAACTTGTAGACCTTCCTGATGAGGTAAGACCTATTGGTTGTAAGTGGATCTACAAACGAAAAAGAGGAGTGGACGAAGAAGTGGAGACTTTCAAAGCAAGGCTGGTGGCAAAGGGTTACACCCAAAGGGAAGGAGTTGACTATGAAGAAACTTTTTCGCCAGTAGCCATGTTGAAGTCCATTCGCATTCTTTTATCTATAGCTGCATATTTCGATTATGAAATATGGCAGATGGACATCAAGACAGCTTTTCTTAATGGTTATCTTGACGAAACTATTTATATGGTTCAACCAGAAGGTTTCGTTGCCGAGAGTCAAGAGCAAAAAGTTTGCAAGCTGCAACGGTCCATTTATGGACTTAAGCAAGCTTCAAGATCTTGGAACATAAGGTTTGATGAAGATATAAAATCTTATGATTTTGATCAGAATCTTGATGAACCTTGTGTTTACAAGTATATTAAAGATCAAAGAGTGGTTTTCTTAATTCTCTATGTTGATGACATTCTCCTAATTGGAAACAATGTGGAAATATTATCAAACATTAAGAAATGGCTAGCTAACCAATTCCAAATGAAAGATTTGGGAGAGGCAAGTTATATTCTTGGGATCCAACTTATACGTGATCACCAGAATAAACTATTAGCTCTGTCTCAAGCATCGTACATTGACAAAGTGCTTATCAGATTTGTGATACAAAACTCCAAAAGAGGACAATTGCCCTCTCAACATGGAGTTCATCTTTCTAAGGAGCAGTGTCCTAAGACACCTCAAGAGGAAGAAGACATAGGACGGATTCCTTACGCGTCAGTAGTTGGAAGCCTTATGTATGCAATGCTATGCACTAGGCCTGACATATGCTACTCCGTAGGAATAGTCAGTCGTTTTCAGTCTAACTCAGGATTAGATCACTGGATAGCTGTGAAACACATTCTCAAGTACCTTCGGAGAATGAGAAATTATATGCTAGTATACTCCGGTAGGGATTTGATTCCTATTGGATATACTGATTCTGATTTCCAGTCTGATATAGACAGTAGGAAATCTACATCTGGGTCAGTTTTTACTCTCGGTGGTGGAGCTATAGTTTGGAGAAGCATAAAACAAAATTGTATTGCTGATTCAACTATGGAAGCTGAATATGTAGTTGCTTCAGAAGCAGCGAAAGAAGCAGTTTGGCTCTGTAAGTTCTTGAGTGATTTGGAAGTAGTTCTAAATATGGATAAACCGCTCATATTGTTCTGTGATAACAGTGGTGCAGTGGCAAATTCAAAAGAACCAAAGCCACAAGAGATCCAAGCATATACATCGCAAGTATCACGTGATTAGAGACTTCGTGAAGAAGCAAGAGGTATTAGTTATGAAGATAGCATCGGAAAACAATCTTGCTGACCCGTTCACCAAGACGTTACCTACTAAGACTTTTGAGAGTCACATAGAAGGGATGGGATTAAGGGATATGTCTCATTTGCTTCAGGGCAAGTGGGAGATTGTTAGTGTTTTTGCCCTAAGAGCAAAAATATAAACTATGATTTGCTATTAAATAAATATAATTGATTTTATTCTATTTGCTTACATATATTATTTATGAAAAAAAATATATATATATAAATATCATGAAAATTCTTTGATTATAAATGTAACCTTAAACTTAGTATGTATAAAAGTTGTACATACAAGAGAATTAAGTTTAAGAGATATAATCTAAACTAGTCCGTAATTAATTATTAAAGTTAGGATCTTTAATTTAAAATTACTAGTACGGTTCATTATCATTGAGAATGAAACAGTCTTATCTGGACTGTTTATGTAGCGACATTAAATAAAGGTACTTTATATAATGAGATTATATAGGACTGGACCAGATGAATTTGAATATCTGATAATATCCGTTACAGAGCAGAGTATTCAAATTTATCA
>JXTC01000350.1:68420-106263 GCA_002914845.1 Trema orientale
ATAGATGGAGAGGTATTTCACTTTAATAGGAAACTAAATTACACGTTAAAATCCTTAGCTTATGCGTGTAAACCATATCCTAGGAGGAAGGGATTTTACTTTCCTATTTGAGTGAAATATGTTGTCTTTTACATGATTTTAAATTGTTTAAAATTTAATTGGAAACTATTTTACACGTTAAAGAGCAGAGAAAAGTTCTCTCACTCTTTTGTCGTATTTTGATAATTTCTTTAATAGGATAAAATTGTTTTTCCTATTTAAAATGATATGGCATTAATATTATATTAATTGGCCAATTTATCAAATTAAAAATAGTCCTATGCGTGTAAACAATAGAGGAAAAAGAAGGAAATTTTTTTTTGGGGCAATTACACGTTAAAAAGAAGACAGAATTAATTTTTTAGTCTGTAACGTGAAATAGTTTTTTTTTTAAGAGAGAAGAAAAATTTTTAACGTGTAGTCTTTGTCTTATTTTTCCTTTAGTCTCCATCCTCTTGCTATCTCATGTTTTGAGACCTATAGCAAGATTTTTCAAAAAAAAAAAGTGTGTGATAGAAACAATAAGATTGTGACTATTAGGAGCCCACTCTCCACTTCTTTGGTGTTCAGGCTAGGTGAGGAAGATCGTGGTCTCATAGCTGTGTAAAGTACAACCTCGTCATTAAGTGAAGATTCTCAACAGAAAGGTAATAGTGTTCTTACTTTTCTTTAAAAAAATAGTTTTTATTCTATGTATTAAAATAACAAAGCTATATTGATTCTAAGCTCTCTTATGTGTGTGTAAAAATTTTGATTTTTACACCCACTACCTTCCGCTGCACCATATGATGGTTTCCAACACCTCATGTCATGCCTCATACCTCAATAATTTGCTGACAAAATCGATTATGTATAATGACAATGCAAAAAGGAAAAAGCTGGGAAAAATAGGAAATATATCTTGATGGAGTTAAATTTCTAATCAGTAGAGCATAGAGACTCGTGTTTGACTTGGTTGTGCTATGTATTTTGCTTGGTCATATTAATGAGGAAATAGGGAACTTTAAGATTTATACGGTGAAATTGCAGCTGGTTGAAAATGATAAGCTAAGGAATGGGAATAGAGAAGCACTTAGGGCTTTGAGGACGAGGGCTCGAACAACAAAGACTAGTGTTCCATCTTCCTTTGATTTAGTGATGAAGGCTATTGGGGTAAAGGAAGTATGTACGACCTGCGGTAGCCATGACTCCTCTGAGCACACATGGATGTTGTTCCCAGGAACTGATGTCTTTGCTACGACTCCGTTTCATGCTAATCATTCCATCTTCCTTTGATTCCGTTTCATACTCTTACTGCTGCTTATTCTAATTCTGTAATTGGGGTAAATTCATCGCTATTTTTATGATGAAGGAAAACACTGTCGCATATAAACTCTACTGTTATTGAACGTTGTTTGTGATGATTAGCAGTCACGACAGAAAAAGGGAAAGGAAAATGTACTTTCAACCATTTTTGTGCTTAAAACATTCACTACTACAAAGTAATTGAATTGATGATAACGAGTTGCATAACTCTACTCTTCTTTTGAGAAATTAAATAGTCAAAACCGTTGCTTATTTTGCTCAGATTATACTTCATAAAAGCTTCTTTCCATCTCAAATTGATTAAATGACATCTTAATGTCTAGTGACAACCTTTTTATGCTATATTGCCTTCCGTCTAAATATTGGTGGTAAAGTGTTATCTGTGGTTTTTGCATTTTAGGTTCAAATTCTACCAAATAGAAAGAAAAAGAACACTCTTATTTGCGATATCTTGTGTTTGTAGGGTGTTCTTTATTAAATTCAAGTGTGCTAGGAAATGGTTTAAATAAAAGCTTACGGACATGTTTCTTGCACCGTATTGGATAACTTATTATATAATTTTAACACAAGTATTACAATACTATATTCAGTGGTGATTTTGTATTGTATAACTTAACTGAACATTTGAAACTGGTACAATAAATTATAAATGGTGTTAGTTTATACACCAAAAAATGGGTCTATTGTACATTCTTAATTCTCATTCTCTCTTCCTCTGTCATGTCTTTCTTGATTATCACTTTATCTTTCATCTTCTTCTCCTTCTCATTATCTCTCATCACTTTAAATTTATCGTATTGTATTATTCTCTCCACATTCTTAATTCTCATTCTCTCTTCCTCTCTCATGTCTTTCTTAGTCATCACTTTTTCTTTCATCACCTAGCCTTCTCATTATCTCTCATTACTTCCTCTCCCGTCCTTTCTCGTGATTTTTTCTCTCCAAATTCTCTCATCATTCTATTCATATGTAATATAAGCTACATGTACAATTTATACGTGCAAAACCAAACGTTGTATTGCATTATGCCCCATTTTCTTAAGACAATCCATTATTGCATTATGGCCCATTTTCATAAGACAATCCAAAGATGTACAATGCAATGCAATAATACAGCATACCAAACATTGCTAAGAGTATTGAACATAGCGAACAAATGTAGATTATTTAATCATTCCAGAGGTAGTCTTGCTCTCACTTTTCATTTTTCAATAATTAGCTTTCCAGGCGTAGTCGGTTTGTCATTGACCCATTTGATCAAATTGAGATTAGAGGGCATAGTCAAAAACCAAGGAGACTTTCTCAATTCTCTTCTTCTAAGCTGCCGTCATGATTCTCATAATAATTACTATTAAAATTTGATGTTATCGGATCCTAAAATTTCTTAATTGTGGCGTACATCGTGATCACCAATGCTTGAGTTGTATGGTTTATATGTTGTTTTCAAAACTCGATAATTTTATTATACGTTTTCTTGATCCTTTTTTCTATTCATAACAATGGTATATTTGGTCTTTGTCTTCTTTGAGTTCAGATCAGGAACATCTTGACTTTGAAGCCAAGAAACTCCAAAGCGATGTGAAGGAGAAGTCTCTTCTGATATCAAAAAGAGATGCTCTTGCTGACAAGATCAGTCCCAAGGTGCTCAAGTCTCTTGTAGTCCTAACAGACAAGAGAAAGTAAGTTACAGTCCTCTTATAATCTCATTGTCAATTCCAACTGAGGAGAAAGTGTTAATGTCAACCTTTTGCCTTTCTGGCTGGCATTAGTAACACGCAAACACTTCTCTTAATTTTGTGTCCTCATTCAATACACGGTCACTTACTACATTATGCTGTTTTAATATATTTTCATGTGTACTCATATTTGTTATATTCGTCACGTTACCCTGTTTCCCCCCTTTCCTTGGTCATTAAAGGCAAGACTCTTTGTTTTAGTACCACTTGCTTCGATGTACGTATGTATTTGTGCAGGATGCCTTCATACTTGAGTTAGTAGATTAACTTTTTATAGAATTGGTTTGGGACCAAAATTAATATCATTTGGCTTTTCGCTCTTTCATTTTTTTTCCCTGCCTTCTATCCACCCCCACGCCCGCCCATTTCAGAGAAAAGTTGGCGCCAACTTTAGGACCATTTTAGTTCCTTTTTTTTACAGTGACAATGTGGAAGTTTCCTTGGCACCCTACTACCCTAGTACACTTAGAAGACAAATGTAACACCGTTCTCTTTTGCTTTCCATCAAGTTTTCTCCACGAAAGATTTTTACGAGGTTTTGTTTGTATAAATATATATAACATATGTTTGTTTATATTTCTCCGGCAATTCTTACTCTCAACCTGCCCCTTCTTTTGCTATGTTAAAGAAGATCGACGTGTTTAAAGTATGGAACAACACACTTAAACCTATTTGCTAAGAACTGGACTAGGATGAGAGAAATTTCTTTCTCAGGTTAATGTTAGTATGGGCAGTAATTGACCTTTTTCCCCTGCTTTTATAGTTAGAGATTCTAGATTCTCCGAAGTCAAAAGCATCCCGGCAAAATGAAGAACCACGACAATATTACGGAATATCAACGCTCCAAACCTTGCAATCCTAAATGCTTGAGCCTCACCTATGTTGTCTAACAATGTACAAATTTTTTATTTCCTCTTGTTAGTCTATAGGATTAGTTTGATATAATAGTTGAGGCAATTTAAGTTCTTGTGACTTTGGCAATTTTAACGTGCGAGGGGAAAGCTAGCAATTTCTTTGTTGCCATTTACCAATGAGAAATTTGTCAAAACAATTTTGCAGCTTAGCTCAAGACGTGTTAAAATTATCGACTTAATTAGTCGAATCCTTAAAAGAGTCGAGCTTCAACCAGGCCATACCTTGGGAAATAAGAGCACACATTGGTCAGGTTGGTTGGAGATTTTACACTTCCAACGCATTCTGACCATTTTCGAGCTGCACTTCATTGTCAGGTCAGACGTGGTAATGGATTAGAGTTTATATTTCGCGGTTATTTCTTGTACAATTTTGGTCGAGTTTTTAATGAATATTGTTTTTTAGCTTGTTCTTTGTATTACAAGTCGTAAATACTATCTCCTGTAATTTAGGTTTAACGTAACAATAAATAAGGATAGTTTGGATTGGATTCGGGTTGGCAGGGTGAAATAGGTAAAGTCCAACCCAAGTTCTTATCAGTTCAGGCGCTCTTACACATCCGGTTGCCGCTGATCAAATTACTCAGGTTGGCGGGCTTCTGCATGTTATTAATAAGAAATCCAAAAATCAAATCAGAAAATGAGTGTACTGCACGTGTAGCAGTATTATTGGGACTCAAATTGTAGTTAAACTCGG
The DNA here is from genome assembly GCA_002914845.1 of Trema orientale. NCBI lineage: Eukaryota > Viridiplantae > Streptophyta > Magnoliopsida > Rosales > Cannabaceae > Trema > Trema orientale. The sequence goes on from JXTC01000350.1 coordinate 73,109, forward strand.
ATGGTAAGCATACCCACTCGGAACATAAAACAGCAGCAAAGCAGAGTAAAAATCTATTCAGATATTGCTTTTCAAATAATGAAAGCCATCCGAAGCTTATGTCACCAATAGCAAAGGGATAAGTGAACCTCTCCAGGGTTAGAAAGTTGATAACCCTCATAATCGACCTTGCATAACATACAATACAAGATACATAAATAAACCTTGCATTGTAAAACATATGAAGCTACCAGCTGATAACCCTCCTAATTGCTAAATTCCTCAATCAATTGAAAAGTTACGTAAAAGCTACAACAAAACGATTGACTATCTGCATAAATATTCTACAAAATTGTTTTACTTCCATTGAGTAGACGTCAGCCATGGTCTTTGATTACGACAATCCCAACACAGTAAATATTGGAAAACACACCAAGTTGGTGGAGAAGAAAAGCTCCGCAACTAAATTTTGATATCGAAGTAATCTGCATCAAAAGGATGTAATCGTATATAACCATCCTCGCCTCCACTTGAGAAACTGAAAGTTCAAAATGAGTTTCAAAAAGTCACGTCAATAAGTGAATAAACACAATATCTTCAAGCTATAAGGCATTCTTCACATGTCTCTTACAGAAACCGCCAAAATTTATCTAAAACAGAAACAAGTAAATGTATCTAAAACAGAAACAAGTAAACAAACAAGGTATAAGAATAAAAATATTTGAAAGATCATCAAAAGCAAAAAATCTGTTTTCAAGAATGAGATAAGAAACTCCAGGAGTACTTAACAGGTAACTATTTAGTTGTGTAGAGACTAACAATAAAAACGCAAATGATGCAAATCCATAGTACGCCACACCTCAATTGCGCATGTTAGTAATGCAAACATCTATTCTAGAGCTCTACAGAATATACACAATTTGGGCTGAAGTCTACTTTAAAGCGTAAATGTCATCTCCAAGATTAAGCCTTAAACTGAACTAACATGTGAAACTAACAGGACGATTCTTTTAACCAAAACCTAGCATCACACGAAGAATTTTGTGTTTCCACAACAATAGCAATGCTCCTAAATGCTGCCAACAACACTGCAGATTAGAAAGAAAAGTAAAAACAAACAAAAAAGGACCAATGGCACAAAAGCTTTGACAAGTTTTGGTTAATTTATTGAGATCAATTGACACCACAATGTCCAGGTTTAAATGCAAAAGGTTACAAATTATTTTTATTATATTAGGAACAAGAAGCTTTATTTAACAGTAAAGCATAACGTGTACACGGTAGAGGAGATGTCCTCAAAAAGTCCACAAAACTAAGCACCAAAGCAAAGTGTAAATCTCCGAATCATGGGTGTGGTAAATTCAAGAAACACCAGGGGTCAAAGTTAATTTACCCTAGACTAAGCGTTAAGAAAAACCATTCAAGTGAAATAAATAAAAACATTAAGAGAAACAAACTAGGAGAATATGGAGTTTGAATATGAAAGTAACTATACAACTAAAGTGTGCAAAAGTAGTGTGAATATTCAGACTTCAGAGTAATTTATAATCCAAGGAATTAGCAGTGTGAATACTTGGATTACAAAACCCAAAAACATCCTCATTCGCAAACTAAATTACCTTAACCACAAAAACCTATAGATCATACTTAGCATACAACTGCAAACTATCCATTCAACAGTTATCAAAAATATATTACCGGATAATACCCGACCAAACCTTTAAGTTTAACATCAGAAATTTGATATCAAATTAATAAGCATAAACAATTAACCAACAACAGCAATACCCTAGATGTTAATCAAACAAAATTTTCAATCACATAACCATTATGAAAACAGTTTGTCGTAATTATTAGAACTATACCTTTTACCATCAGGGTTGAAGGCCAAAGCATTTATTGGTCCAAAATGCCCTTTAACACCTCCAATCTCCGCTTGAAGAATCTGAACAGATGAAATTGGAAACAAATGATGAACTTAAGGGACACTAGAAACCTGTATTTTTAGACAATGTTTAAAAAGGCAAGTTTGTGAAGTGTAAGCCTTAAGGCGCTTTGAGACGTAAACCTTAACATCTCTGTAAAAAAAATTTCATACATCTAAAATAACAAGAATTGATAATCAAAACCAATAAATCATCGACAAAAGTCATAAACTACAAAGCAAAAGCTAATGGCTAAAAAGATCGCAATTCGAAGTTCGAACCTAACAAAACAAGTCTCATAAATGTATGTAGGTCTCCCTTTTTAAGCTTAAAGTTACACTTGGGTTGTCCTTTTTCTTTTGTTATAAAAGACCAAAACATAAAACGGCCCATATTATTAAGAAAACAGGGAGGCGTACACCTCAGTGCACACCTCCAACAGAGGAGGCATTAGCTTCCCAACAAAACCTCAAGGCTAAAGCATTAAGGCATTTTCTGATAGCCTCCCATTAAGAAGCTTTTTTGAACACTGGTATCAAACCAGAAAAAGTTGACAGAGGAATCAAATAAAATTTACCTTGTCAAAAAACTTAGCTTCAAATTTTCCAGCACGATGATCAGTTGTGGTAACGGCTGATGCATCCTGACCACCTCCAAGCACCACCTATTTTAGCACAAAAAAAGAACTCGAACAACGATAAAACAATCGTTTACTTGCAAATACTAATCCTAAACCAGTGAATATACATAAGACTCGTATTCTTCCAGTACCATAAATACATACATGATCAACTAATGGAGACATAGCAACTGCATTGACAGGGCGCTCCGTAACATAGGTCTTGATAAGAGTCAAGGTTCTTGTATCCCAAAGCTAACATGCATTCACAGGGCAGAGAAAACACAAACAACAAATAAATAGATAAATGAACTACTGCTTCATAGGTAAAGAAATGGACAGAGAAAACACGTATGGATAAAGAACCTTGGCAGATTTATCAAGGGCACCAGTAATGAAGTGGGAACCATCCGCAGATTTGGAAAGAGAAGTAATGGGTTTTCTGTGGCCAAGTTCCTTGTCCGACTCATTAAGCAGCTTTCCGGTCTGGAAAAATTGACAGATACAATATACGAGTAAACAATCAAGTAACAAAAAGAAAGAATGCCAATTGAAACATTCAAACAAAAAGCAGCCCAGAGTTGTTCGTTATATTTACCTCAGAATCCCACACACGAATAACAGTATCTTCACCAGCACTAATAATAGTGTGGTTAAGAGGTCCCCAAACAGCTCTATTAATTCTCCCCTGAGGACCCTTGATGACCAAAACTGATTCAGCAGTCTCTGAAAAAAAAGGAAAAAAAAGAAAGAAAGAACAATAAATAAATAAACAAACTGCTTGCTATATTAACTTAAAAAAAGAAAGAAAAAATTGAAGAGAAGGGAAGGGTTTAAGGGTTTTAAGTGAAAAGAAATAGAGACTTACGATCTTCTGGGTCAGTAGCAATGCGCTTGACCTGAATTGAAGAAGTGTGACCCATAAAAGGGTCAGTGGTGATAACAGCTAGCTTATCTCCAACGGCAAAATCGACGGCCCTCGCAGGAGAATCGAAGTTGAAGGTGAAGAATTGCTGACCCGTCTGAACGTTCCAGAGCTTGGCCGATTGATCCGCACTCCCAGTAATCAACAACATGGAATCCCCTGAATCGAAAACCCCAAAACCCAAAACCCAAACAAAAGTGTCAGTGTCACACAAACACAAACACAAACACATAAACATATACATATACATATACATATACAAACACAGAAAAGAAAATAAGAGAGGAGAAGTTGAACATGAGACGTCGCAGGACCAAACGGCGCCATTATGGCCGCGATAGGTGCCGAGGCGTTCGCCATTGTCGGCGAACCAGACGGTGGGGATGTGGTCCTTGCCGCAGGAGAAAAGGAGGTCTCCTTCCCTATTGTATTTCAAAAACGTTAAGGGCCTCTCGTGCCCTTTCATCAGAATTGGCCTCATTCTCTTTTCTTTTTTTTTCTTTTCTTTGCTTTTGTTTCACTTTGAGAAAAAGGATGAGGACAGACGAAGCAAGGTCGATGCAAGGAGGAGATGAACACAACACCAGAGTCTGCACTAGAATGAGAATGAGAATGAGAACGAGAAAGGGTTTTGTTTATAAGAAGTTTATATACCGTTTTCCGTACGGAGAAAAATCTTAAAGAATTAGGAAACTACCCTATCAAAAGGCGGCGGCACGGTTTGTAATTTTGGCCAATTTTGTAAAAGAACTTCTCATGCAAATAAAACTGATTATTGAATACTGATAACCAGTTACTAATTTTTTTTTTTTTTTTTTTGTGGAATTCTTTATTAGATATTAGTTCATCTAGTATCGGTCTCTTCAAGATCATTGAGAGGATTGGATAGTGGCCTATTGTCTGAATCTACTAATGCAGTTGGGTCATGTGCATAATGTGTTTTATGTGTCGACGTTGAAAAAGTACACATTGGACTCATCTCATGTTATCCAGTATGTACATGTACTGATTCAGGAAGATATGTCCTATAAAGAGCAACCACTTGAAATATTTATTTCAAATAAATTGTTTTCGGACAAAATCTTTTTGATCGAATTATATTATCTTGTTTAAGAAACTACGGATCAAGCTTATGATTGTTGCTGTTATTAAATAATTTGAGAGTTTATGACTTCTTATAAAATATGAAAATGTTTCTGAACCATATTGAATATGAATGTGTTAAAACACTCTTCAGTTGACTATGTAATGTAGACCTATTCCACAGAGGTTAAATATAGACAATACATACTGAATGTGGACCTAGGGGTTAATTATAGTTAATGTGAACTTAGCTACAAGGGCTAAGTATAGTAAATATGGACCTAGCCGCAGGAATTAAGTATGGTCATAGTCATCCAAAACTGTAGAATAGTATCTGAAAGTGTTAGTGAATGTTGAATGAGTGTGTAAGTATAAATTTTTAAACCCTATGTTTTGTTAAATTGGTTCCAATTAGTTTCATTTGCTTATCTTTAAAAATATTGATTTTTAAGTTAGAGTTATTTTGTAAAATACTTTCTAAACATTTCAAATTGATTATGCTTGATCCAACTAGTAGAGCTTATTGGTTACTTACTGAGCTATCGAGCTCATCCTTTTTATTCTTTAATCTTTTCAGATTCAGAGAATAGTCAGTAAGTGAGACTCATATTAGGAAGAAGGGAAACCGTGAGGACTCAGATTTACTATTTAGAGTTGTTGTATTGTTTAATTTCCATTTTTAAGACATTGTTAGTTATTTAAGATATACTGGATAATTGTTATGATTTTAGTATCTTTTATGTGGATTTAGCAAATGGTTATTGATGATTTAGATCATTATAGTGTTATTATAGTGAGATACTTTGGGTATTTATATGAATTTATTTTGGGTTTTTATTAATGATTGGATTCGAAGCTTTTTGTGTTCATGAAGTTTATCATTATCGGCATGTGGCGATTGTCAAGTCCTAAATTGTCATGTCCTTGGTTTTAGGACTTGACAAAAATTATGTTATTGCCTAGGAGCCACGCCTATATCCAAACGCAACCCCTTCATTTAATCATTACAATCTTTTATTTCCCCAAAAAAAATTGAAAATTAATTATTTTTAATTTGATTAAAAAATGGTATTATATTTTTTAAATAAAATTTTCAAAAAGAATAAACTTGCAGTACGAACCACGAATTACACAATTGTGTCCTGCTTATGGCCTTAACATATCATGAACTAACAGAATTATGCGAGGACTATCCAAAATATCACAATGAATTTTTCATTTAGCTACAATGAGGATTTCTCTTCAGAGTAGTTTGAAGAATCGTAATCAATAGCACAATGTCTCTAATGTTTTATTTACTACACCGTGGGCAAGATGTATATGTGCACTATATATTATATAGTCTTGAAAACTAATTATTATTGAAACAACAAATTTCATGGAAAGTGCAGGGTAACAATTGTAGTATTGAATAAATGAGCTGCACAAGTGTCATTGGTTGTTTGAGGACTTTGAAGCTAGTGTGTCTGAGATCATGGCAAAACCTATAGAATCATAAGGGCAGGATTCTGCATTGTCTGCCAAATTATTATCATGTGCTCTTACAGGAGTGTAAAAGGCTGGTTGGTTAGGATCAGGGAGAAGTCCCATGTCACTCCCAAGCATCGACACGATTTCTGACATGGTTGGTCTATCTGCCGCGTTTTCTTGAACACACAAGAGAGCAACTTGAACATTCCTCATAATTTCATTTGCTGAGCATGCTTCCCCAATTGCTGGATCTAGTAGCTCGAAGCTTCTTCCTTCCTTCCACAAATTCCATGCCTATATAAAAGATTTTAGTAGAAGTTACAATCCCAGCAGAAAAGTACAAAAATCTTTGAAACAAAAGGACAGTTCAAGTTTATAGCCGTCACTTACATGTCCTACTAGGTTTGAAGAGTGATTTGGCTGATAAAAACCTAAGTTTTTCTTCCCGCTTATGATTTCTAGCATCATTACTCCAAAGCTGAAAACATCAGATTTCACCGAAAAGAGACCATCCATGGCGTACTCAGGAGACATGTATCCACTGTTTTCACCATTCACCAGAATTTTATTAGTTAAATAGAAGATTTTTCTACTTCCCTGGAAACCAGAAAAATATTGCAGGTGATGTAACATTGAGCATTAGTTACTAGATTTCGAACAAAAAAAATCACTTACTATGTTCCAACAATTCGGTTTGTATTTGCACGAGATTCATTGTCTCCAAATATTTTCGCTGTACCAAAATCAGAGATTTTTGGACTCATGTTGTTGTCTAATAAAATGTTGCTGATTTTCAAATCTCTATGAATAATTTTCAATCTAGAGTACTTGTGGAGGTAAAGAAGCCCTTGAGCAATTCCTTCAATTATATTGACACGCATTCTCCAATCAAGTGAAAATCGTTTGGTTTCATCTGTGACAAAGTATGCATTCAGCATATTATACAAATTTACCCCAGTTAAGAAACACAAGGCACATTAGTCAAAACAACTTAAAGATAAATGGAGGGTAAGATGAAGTAAGGTATTATAACAAACCGAAAAGGAATGTATCCAAGCTTTTGTTGGCCAAATATTCATATATAAGTATCTTTTCTTCTCCTTTAATGCAACACCCCAATAATCGAACAAGATTCCTGTGTTGCACTTTCGAGATTAATATAACTTCGGTTTTGAATTCCTCTTGTCCTTGTCCAGATCTTTCAGAGAGTCTTTTTACTGCAATTTCTTGCCCATTAACCAACGTTCCCTAGTAGATTAACCTTATAAGTTTGTATTTTGCATAATATAGACAAAAGTGAAATAAAGCACAGTCCCAATTGTTATGGAATTCAGTTCTACCTTATAAACTGGCCCAAAACCACCCTGACCAAGTTTATTTTCCTCAGAAAAGAACTCTGTGGCGGTTTCTATTGTAGAAAAGCTGAACAAAGGTAATTCATGATCCTTCTTTCCAGTTAGCCATAAATTGTGAGTACCATTTTCATCAATGGCAGCTATACTATTTCCTAATTCGTGTATAAATTTCTGTGTGTCTCGGCCGACTTGCTTCCGAGTACTTCCTCTTTCCCCTGTTTCTTTATACAAAGCCAAAAGAACACACTTGAAATAGTAGTTGAGTAATATTATTTAATGCTAAGATGTATAGTGATGACAGATAGTACCTTTAGAGAAGAATTTTTTCCATACTATGTAGCATAATGAGCAACCTAGAATGAGAAGAATTAAGGAAATCACCGGACTGACAATGATTATCCAACGCTGCCTCTTCCTTGAAGTTTGTACTGAGTAAAAGAAAAAGCAGATGACACAAATGGTAAAAAGTAACTTGGGAAATTCAGTGTTTTGTAAATCAGTAAACTTTGCTGCCCAAATATCAGTTGGACAAAATTTCTAGATTGACATTGGTGACAAGGTCTAACAAATCTTAGTACCTTCTCTCTCAAATAACAAATAATAATGCAAAAACAACTTTGCTGCTGGGATGGAAAGTAATACCTAATATAAATTAAACAAGTTACTGACCATATATGTAAGCAACATTTAATGTTTTATCAACTCACTGTTAGCAACTGCTACTTTGAACTTTACCTTTGTAGACAGAAACAGGGGTGCTGTTATTCTCTTTTTTTGGTGTAACTCTGCTGCCGTTTTGCGCTGTGCTGTTGCGAATGTAAAAGGTTTCTGAGAACGTTCCTGATGAATCTTCAATTCTTTTGCCGTAAGAAAACCTACAACCTGATCCATCCGATGATGCAGAACCATAAGCTGTACAATTACAGTTTTTCCTGCATATCTCTTTACAGTCATCAAGACCCAGACTGAAATTGTTCGAGTAGGTCCAGTCTTCCATTGTCCCAATTGTAGCCGGAAATTCATCACCACTGCTACATTTAGATGGCTTCTGCTTTACACATCCCTCGGAAATGTATTCACTTTTTCCGTCGCATAACAGTACAGGACCAAGTTCCGAAAATTCAAACCCAAGAAGAAAGATTGAAATTGTCCCAGTAGAGTTCATCTCAATCCATGAAAAGTTATCTTTAGTCAAAGTATAGGTAAAGTAGCTCTCATTTTCATTCGAGATATAGCTGAACTTAAAGTTACCATAATAATGAGGGAAGTAGCTAAAATTTTGCCCATTCCAACTCCCACTGCGCCAGTAAGGAAGCCCTCTTCGCCAAACCACAAGCTCTTTTGTGTTGTTTGGATCAACACCAAGAGTGAATGCTCCCGAAGCCGGAACTCCTGGGCTTAGCCATGAAGTCAAGAATAGGTTTCGAGGCTGCTTACGCTTCAAATCAAACAAGCCAAATTTCATGCCTTGTAGAATTGTATCCGAGGGATGATCAAAACTTTGCCACAAAACCCGCTGTCCTGCTCTCAGAACCAAGTTTCCAGAGTCGAGAAGTGTGACACTTGTATTAGAACTCGTCACAGGTTTTTCAGAATTTATAATGATGGAAGTACCGTTGCTGTCATTGATCATCAAGATGCCTTCCTTGGTAATATTCAGATATCCAGATGTATCCTTCAAGGGATTTTCTCGGTTGGCCACCCAAACTATCTTGGTTTCGAAGGAGTACATGGATTGAATTCCCAAATAGTGGTGACTTGAATAAACAGGAACGAAGAAAAGTAGCCGAAAGAACTTGTTTGGAGACTCTAAGAATTGCCAGTCTCTCATCACTTCACCAGCAGTTAATGTATCTGCTGCATGTGAGAGCTGGACATTGAATAACCAAAGGGAAAAAACCAAGCAACGAAAAAGAAGCAAATGGTTACTTTCCCTCCTAGGCTTCATTTTGGGGTGTTGCAGTAAGTTATTACTTTGTTACACAATTGATATTATCTTGTTATGTATTATTGGCTTGGATATTCATTCTCCTGAGTCCTGAACATTGTAAAGATCAGGCAGTTCTAAAAGATGGGTTTCCCAGCAATTTCCTTGAATTTATTTATTCAGTAACAAATAATTCAGTGTTATTCTTCAAACCAATATCTTATGACATTTAACACGGGTCAATTTCATATGTCCCACCCCAAATTGAAAAACCGTTTCTCAAAAGTAAATGCTTGAGAAGGAAGACTACTATGCAAGGAATGGCCGGCCAAAGAAGAAGATTCTACTTATGATTGTTTGAGAATCTAGTAGAGAAACTTACTTGCGGAAAAACCAATTCAGATTGACTTCATTATTTAAAAATAATTAGAAAAAAGGGCTTATCATTACAGAAGTATTGGAAGGAAAAGCGACTTAAAGAGCTTTATGCTGAAACCAAGACTTGCAAATTATTTTAGATTAAGGAGTGTTGTGGCACTACTTTGTTGCTTCCTTGACTCATCAAGGTCTATTTCAATGTGATAATGCCCAGCGGAATTTGTGAAAATAGACATTTGACATTAGTTTTGAGCCCTGACACATGTATCACTCATCTATATGTTGACAAAGCTCACACTTTTCACATAATCCTTCCTGTATGTTTATAATTCGTAATGGAAAGAATAATACATGGAAACAGTTTAGAGAGGAATGAGAATGAATATAAAATTAACTTATATCTTAATAATATAACTAATCATGAGAGATTCACCTAAACTTGTTTCCTAGTGTATAAGTAAACAAATTAATAGATGGGACATGGAACCACTTCTTTTTCAATTCCTTTTATGTTCTGTTACTGATTGGTAGATATGGCCTAAATGTTTAATAAGTTAGCTAGTTATTATATGTAAGATTCCTATTTCTGAAAACAATTTTTTTAGTTCTTTTATTACAAAATGAGATATCTCAAGATTTTGGGAATTAGTTGTCACAATAAATTATTTCTTACTCCTTTATATCCAATAGCAAAGTGTGTCGTGTTATTTATTAGCTTAGGCTTTCACCATGTAAAGCCTACATAACAGAGAAATTAAAAAATAAGAAAGGAGAGTCAAACAACTGAGATAAATGCATTCTAATTGCCAAATACAAATTTCCTTATTTTTCTCCTACGGTCCTACCTAGGTGCCTAACTATCTATAAGTCCACACGCATCAAAGAAATTTCGCTCTACTTTGATTATAAAACAACTTGACCATTTCAAATGGAAGACTTGAGACTTATTTGAATATTGCCAGTCAAAAGAGTAGTCCACGTCAAATGGATTGATACCATAAAATTATATTAAACAATAAACCATGAGGTTAAACATTTCATAAAGGCTCTGACATACGGAAAAATTTGACATGTTTAAAGGAGAATAATAAAGACCACAAAATGGTGTTATGTCTTCAGCAGGACGGAGCCAGACCTAAAACCTATTGGGACATGCATGAGTTAATGAAAAATCAAAAATTTTCGAACAAGATAATAACAGAAAAAAAGTATTTAAAATGATATAATTAATTTTGACACGTTATAATTATTTCTTATGTGTTTTTATGTTGTATAATGACCTCACTATAGTTAATACTAATATAGTAATAGGCGATTAAATTGTCATGCATTATTAGTATTATCTGCTAATTTTTTGCAACAAATATAAAGTAAGAATCTACCAAATTAGAAACAATAAGTTCTCAATTATATTATTCTACTATATTGCCAAATTAGGTGACATAGAAAAATTGATTTTCCATATTTTGGAATCCTAATTTCTATTTAGCTTAATGACATTTTGCTTTCCTTCCTTCTGTTTATTTTTTATCCATTTTTTATTACATAACTTTTCAATTTGGTACCACTTTTGCCGCAAATTGCTCTCTAGTAATTCAAGGCTCACAGCAAAATGATCAAATTTGGATCCTTTTTTTAATGTAAATGTCCCATTTTCAAGTACTGTAGCAAAATGAGTATAATATACTAAGTGTAAAATATTATATATTTAGGATAAAACTAATATACTCAGTACAAAAAAAATATAAATACATAAGTGTTAAAATATATATACTAAATAATTTAACTATAAAAAGAGAAAAAACGGACATTTATTAAAACTAAGTGCAGAAAAGGGATAGCCACTCTAATTTCTCCTCCAAAAGAGTAGGGTGAGTTAATGTTTTAACATGGGCAAATGGGCTTGGGCTGGGAGATGATACTTAGCCCAATAGATAATGATTTCCCAGGCTACTAAACTCCAATACATTTTTTTTTTTCATTTATATATATGTTTATATTATGGGCGCGTCTACAGTAGGGACGCCCCTATGTAGGACCCTGTCTATTCACCGTTGGATGGGAATCTGTATATAAATAGATTCTCCATAGATTCCCGTTATTCCCCACAGATTCCCATCCAACGATAATTAAGACATGACCCTACGTAAGGACGCCCCTACCGTAGCCATCCCCTTATATTATAAGCATTATATATAAGGTTTTTTTTTTTCCAAAAAATCCAGTGAGGGCAATTGCCCCCACTCGCCATTCAGCTCTGTCCTTGTTCTTCAGGATCCAGCATGGGTCTTATAGCATGCGATTCTAGTTCTGAAAAACAGAAAAAGTAACATAATAATAATAATAATTCAGAATATAAAAACGATTCATTAAAAAAAAAAGGACCCTCTGTTTTTAATGAAGATTCAAAGTTACAGACTTTCCCTAATCAATGCAGATGATGTTTAATATGGCAAACAACTTCTACTCTAAAGATACAAAGGTCATACACGCATCTAAGGCTATCTTTGGTAGAGGGATTTTTGGAGGGATAGAGAGGGTGGAGAGAGAGCTACAATCCTCTGTTTGATAAGAAGAGGAGAAAGAGAGAGAAGAGAAGTAGAGGGAGAGGGTATTCATCTAGGCCTAAAAAACCTCATCCTCTCAAATTGGAAGGATTAGAGAAAATTGAAAAAAAAAAAAAGGGAATTGACAAATTTACACATCAAATCAATTAATTTTAAAAATACAAAACAGATAATATTATAATTTTACTATGGTGGCTCGATTGCCACCCACTTTTTTTCAATTAAAAAATTCCTGAATTGACATCAATATCCCTATATAGAATTAAATAATTAAAACATTCATCTGTTAGCCCACCCTCCAAATATGCATAAAGTAATTGTATGATAGTTTGCTCAAAACTCGAAAAACAAATGAAGATTTTAAGCAATTCAATTTTCATAAAAATAGAGATGAACGAATTATGATTGCCAAAAATTTTGATTCTTCTAACGATTTATATTGTAATGAGTTAAGATTTTCAATTTCGATATTATTGGTTTTTATATGTTCTTATTTTGTGTTTAAAAAAAAAAAGAAATTAGATTTCTTATTAGTTAGTGTTGCTTCTTTTAAATCTTTGTTAGAAAGGTTTAGATAGATTTTATAATCTCAATTTTGTGATTGTTAGTTTTTTTTTTTTCCTTCATTCTATTGATATTTACGCTTTTCTTTTAAGTTTCTTTTTTTTTTTTCCTCTCATTTTGGTGAGCCAACAGTTTACTTTGGGTTTGTTTGTTTTTTAGGGGAGAGGGGAAGGGGGAATCACAGTGGAGAGGGGAGAGGGGAACTAACTCTACAGTAATTCTTTCCTTTAAGGGGTTTTTTTTAAATATTTTTAACTATTTTTGTGTGTATGTGTGTTCGTGTGTGTTTTTTTCGAGAGAACCAAACGTTCAAGAATCATTTTTTTTTTGTTTAGATACAACAAGTTGCATTTTTCTTTTAAGTTGTTTTTTATTTTTTTGATTGGAAAAGAAATTTTTAAAGAAATATTTCACAACGGGTAGAAATTTATAAGGTGTGTAAAAAGAAATTTTTAAATATTAAAAGAGTATGCTTAGAAGAGGGCTGGGGAGAGAAAATAAATGGGTGACAAAATAATAACCTTTTTACTAATAAATACTCTTCATCCTTCCTACTCTATATCTTTTATAAACCAAACAATTCAAGAGATTATACTCTCCTTTCCCTCCTTCATATTTTCCCTCCTTCCTAAACTCTTCATCCTTCGTACTCTCCTTCCCTAATCCAAAGAATGGTGTCAAATACCATATTTTGGTTAATGATTTTTTGTTTTCTTTTTTCTTTCTGGAGATATTTTGATGTTGGTTATTGGTTCGGGAATAAATATATTAAATGGGACATAGAGAGCTCTAAAATATCATATTTATCAAGTCTCAAAAAAAAAAAAAACTCATTTTTTAATTTCATTTATGAAATTAGTCACATCATATAGTGTCACGCCGCATACTCGAGAACGTGCGTTGCATACCCACAAGGTAAAACCCTATATGTGTGCAAGGCATCTTTTTATAAACTAATATAATTAAGAATATTTAGTCTCCAATAAATACTAATATATAATATAAAATTCAACAACTCTTATAAAGTCTCCGAATATTCCAAATAAACATTATGCAATGAAAACTATAATCTAATAAATTTAAGATGATCAATCTTCTGAGACTTTACATTTTCTCAATCAAGATGAAGAAACTCCTCTATTTGAACCATACTCCTCAATTACTAGTAAGTAAGTTCTCCCTTAGTTATACCTCTTAACTGGCCAACTTTAAAACCTGGGAGGAAAAAATAAAAGGGTAAGCTCGAAGCCTGGTAAGTAACTAGTAATCTTATCTAGTTGAATCAAGCATATGTAAACTAAAATCATTAACAAATATTTTTTAGAACAAATTTAGTTTTAGAAATCAATACTTTTGAAAATATTCAAATCAAGTTGTTTAGAAAACAATTTGATAAAAAGAAGTAATAAGTTTCTAAATCTATCCTTTCGAATCCTTTTTTAGTCAATAATAATTTCAATTATACTTCTCTCCAGTTTTTCGTGACTATGGCCATACTTAAACCCTGTGACTGGATCCGAATCTATCACAAATAACCCCTGTAGTCGGGTCTGAATCTATCACAAATAAAAACTTCCTTACAGCTTAATGGACTAGGAGCACTTTCTATCTCCTTTTTCCCATTAAAGTGCTTTGTATGTTTACGATAAATTTGGAAAAGTTGTGAAAGGAAAGAGCCAAAGAAATAAGAAAGGAAAGGAGAAAATGACACAAGACACAGAAAAAGAAGAAACAAAGAGTGACTGTTGGAAAAAGAAATCTATTTTCTTTGAGTTAGAGTATTAGAAGCATAATATTTTGCGGCACAATCTTGATGTCATGCACATTGAGAAGAATGTTTATGATAGTATTATTGGGACTTTGCATAACATACCCGGAAAAACAAAAGATGGTATTGCCGCTCGTCTTGATTTCGTGGAAATAGGAGTAAAAAAAGAGTTAGCTCCTAAATTACGTGAGAAGCGAACATTTTTACCGGTAGCTTGTTTTAATTTGACAAAAGAAGAGAAGTGTCTCGAGTCAGTCGTCTCGATGGCTAGGCAAGTCACTTAGTTTATGTTGCGGTCTTATTCCTATTCCTCTTCGGTTTATCCTTATGACTTGTTCCATTTTTTTCATTTCTAACGGTTTAGCCAAGTTTGATGTTTATGCTAAGGGAATGTATGAGGATGCATTTACTATTATTTGAGGATTTGGTATATAAATAGGACACTATAGTTCCCAAGGAGCATATTTTTAAAGTTTTAAGTACTTGAAAATTTTGACAAACATTACGCTCAATGGGCATAGAGTATGAAAAGATACATGGTTGTCCAAATGATTGTATATTGTACCACAAAGAGCTTACAAATGCAAGTAGTTGTCTTATGTACAAAAGTTCGAGATGGAAGGTTATGAAACACTCTAACCAAGAGAAGAAAGGAGTCCCAGCGAAAGCGTTGTTGTATATTCCACCCATTCCTCAATTTAGACGGTTGTTTCGGAATGAAAAACAAGCTAAAAGTTTGATATGGAATAATGAAAAAATAATCAAAGATGGAAAAATTTGACATCCAGTAGATTCTCTTGCTTGGACAAAAATAGATGACATGTAGCCAATAATAAAAGAAGATCCTAGAAATCTCAAACTTAGTCTTTCGACTGATGGCAACCCTCATAGTTCAATGAGTAGTAATTATAGTTATTGGCCAATTATACTTGTTATTTATAATCTTCCTTCTTAGTTGTGCATGAAGATAAGATTTACAATGCTCACCCTATTAATCTCGAGATCTAAATAGCCTGGGAATAATATAGATGTATATTTGGCACCGTTAATAGACGACTTAAAAAGTCTATAGGATGGAGTCGATTGTTATGATGCAAGGAAAAAGGAGAGATTTAATTTGAGGGCAGTACTATTATGGACAATTAATAATTTTCCCGCATATAGTAATTTGTCCGGGCATTGTATAAAGGGTTACAAAGCATGCATAATATGTAGTGTTGTCCACATATAACCCCTGTGGATTAGGTCCACGTGCATAGTCACTGAAGAGAGTTTCAAAACACTTATTTACAATAACGAATCATAAACAATTTCATTTTCACCTCATTATAATATTATAATCATTTCAAAACAATTTTCTTGTAACCACGTTGAATAATAATTCATATACTTGATCTATAATTTAGTATAAAATATAGAATCATGCTATTTTTCACAAAAAATATGTTATTTCTATAAAACATATTTCTTTCAATAAATAATCTAATTATCAAAATATATTTTTTACATGAAATTATATTTTAAAGAAAATACTTTGTAAACATGACTCTATTAGAAATAATAAAACAATAAAATATTTAGCTTTTAGAAGAGGAAAACTACTAGAAAAGATCAAAGATTAATTACCTCATTCGTTTTGTCTATTCAACCAAAATAATTAACACATTCTTTTAGGAACCTATACCACATAAATGATATATAAGTATCAAATCATTGCAAACACACTCTAATTATACTAAGAACCATGACTAGTTGCTGCCCATGAACATTCTATAGTTAACTCTACTTTTTCTGAGTAATCTCAACTTCCTACAATTCACAGTAATTCTAACATATCTCTAAAAATTACCAAACTTAAGACACGAATTCTACAAGCAATGATGGTCCTAACAGTATCAAGAATGTAGTTATCGGCTCCATAGGTGAGCCCATAAAGTCCGAAAAGCCGCTGCCACATTTTACTAAAAGTATCAAAAGTTTTAGATTTTCCAGATTCATAGTACTCATTTCAAATGGTTATAACTCTCTGGTTATAAGTCCGTTTTTTGACAAATTATATACCTTTAGAAAGCTAATTCGATAAGCTTTCCAATTATACTTATAAATGCAGTCACAATCACTGTTGCATTTTCTATTTATATGAAAATTTTAAAAATTCGTAGTTTTCTATTTACTCAATCAAATTACTAAAAATTTGTCTTTTTTGAATCCTAATATCAATAGGCTTCATCTTCTATTAGATTCTTCCCCATATTTCATAAATAATTTATAAACAATTCAAAATCCTAATCCTAGATATTCAATCTCAAACTTGAAATCAAACTACAATATAAAACTTAATTAATCAAGAGTTTATTACATTAGGAGTGAGTCTCAATAATCCATGATAATGGTCTCTTCATCTTCTTCTTTTTCTTAAACATGCGTAGCCTTCTCTCTCTTTCTTTCTTTTTTCTTCCTCTTTATGGAGCGTTTGTATAAACTGAGTAGATTATTAGTCTTAGAGTTTCTTAAAAGGTCTATTATTCAATTAATAAAGTAACCCTAATAAATACCGTTAACTAAGGACTTTTTTAGTCTTTTCTTTTTTCCTTATATTCTTTATATTATATAAATAAATTCCTTTTTTTTATGTATGGATCATCATATTCTCCTCCTCTTAAACGAAGTTTAGTCCTCTAAACTTAAAGTCTCGTGTACTCCAAAGAATAAAATATTAATAGATCCACACATTCCTGGGAAAGTCTTAATACCTAGATAAAACTACGATCATCAGTTACTAAATTGAAACGATATTTCCATTAATACGACACGAACTTGAGAATGTAAACTTATTCTACTTTGCGTGATTGAAACATCAAAGAGAGATCATCCTTTTAAAATTTATCTATCAATAACTCCATATCGTATCTGTTCATTGTGATAGCCCTTTATACTTTCAACTAAAAGGAAGATGACATGATGACTCAAACTTTTCTTTTTACTAACAAGGCAAATAGGAATTCTTAATAATTAAAAATTCTTTAAACCTTCAGTACCTCTTTCAATCACATGCCGATAATGCTAAGAATACACTTCTATTTCTTTTTCAATACTTCATATAGAGCCACTCTATTGCCAGATTGAAAAATATAATTATATACAAATATTATCAAGAGTAATATTTTCTTCCACAAACCTTTGAAACATTCTTCAATATATCCTCAGTGGTCCATATATACATATATACTTTTCTTTTTTTTGACATTCCATTTATTTTAGTTCGATATTATAAAGCTCCAACAAATTTAATTTAATTTTCAAAATTACGTGTAAGGTCTTATAAAGCTTAAATACAATATGATATCTTTATCATAAATAACCATAAGAATACTCTTTAGTCGCATTCCCTCTAACTTTTTTCTTCAATATGCTAAAGTATCAAAACTAAATCCAATCACTAAAGCTTACGTTAAATATAAATGATATACTTATAATCAAATTAAAAATAATTCTAAATCTCAATATTCACTCAATATAATCATAAAGATCAAAAACTAATCAGTTTAGGACATAAGCCAAGTCTAATAGTAGAAATGTGAGTATACTTAATCAAATAAAATACTATGCAGCTCATGCTTCACAATTTGAATAGTCTTTGATAATCTCGTTATAAAATTTTACTACCGTATTATCTTTCCTATATAGTATACCAAAAGTTTTCAACCTTCGTCTATACAGTCCTCATTCACTTTCCCATAGACTAAACACTAAGAAATATGCTACGTGACTTCTTTCATATACTACTCCTCAAAATTTTCTTAGGCTTTTATCTTAATACTTCTTAGATTTCTAATGTCTCATATTATCATTTTCTCAAAAATATCCTTTACAAGTTAAGGAGGTCAATAGAATCATAAATGTGAATATTTCTCCATAAACCAGTATTTCATGACAAGTGGTATCAGAGATTAGGAAAAATAAAAGGGTGAGCTAGAAGCCCAGTAACTAACTGGTAACCTTATCTAATTAGATCAAGCATATAAACCAAAATTATTAATAAATATTTTTTAGAATAAATTTGGTTTCAGAAATCAATACTTTTAAAAATATTCAAATCAAGTTGTTTAGTAAACAATTTGACAAAAATAAGTAATAAGTTTCCAAATCTGTCTTTTCGAATCCCTTTTCAGTCAATAATAATTTCAATTATATTTCTCCCCAGTTTTTAGCAACTATGGCTACACTTAACCCCTGTAACTAGGTCTGAATGTGCCACAACTAACCCCTATAGTCGGGTTTGAATCTGCCACAAATAACCCTTGTAGTTGGGTCTGAATCTACTACAGATAACCCCTGTAGCTGGGTACAAATCTACTACATTTAACCCTGCAGCTAGGTAAGTACTGTCCATATATAACCCCTGTAGATTGGGTCCATGTGCATAGTTATGAAGAGAGTTTCAAAACACTTATTTATAATAACAAACCATAAATAATTTCATTTTCACCTCATTATAATATTATAGTCATTCTAAAATAATTTTCTTGTTACCACATTCAATAGTAATTTATATACTTGATACATAATTTAGTATAAAACATAGAATCATAATATTTTTCACAAAAATTAC
Source organism: Trema orientale (assembly GCA_002914845.1). Taxonomy (NCBI): domain Eukaryota; kingdom Viridiplantae; phylum Streptophyta; class Magnoliopsida; order Rosales; family Cannabaceae; genus Trema; species Trema orientale. The sequence goes on from JXTC01000350.1 coordinate 92,281, forward strand.
GTTATTTTAATAAAACATATTTCTTTCAATTAATAGTCTTATTACCAAAATATATTTTTTACTTGAAATTATATTATAAAGAAAATACCTTGTAAATGTGATTCTATTGTAACACCCCAAATCTCGAGTATGTTCTGGGAAGATCATTGGTACTTAAGTGGTAGTCTATGAGCCCAAAAGTACCTTCAAGCCAGCGTTTTTGGGTGAGGCCTAGTGGTGTTATATTTGGTGTCAGAGCCGACCTAGTTCATACTTGTGTGGGCCTTGGAAGGCTGCCACGGACCAGAATCATGGTGAATGTGGACCCCGCTGATAGAGGTTATATATTGGGGTATTAACTGTAGACCCCTTAGCGATGATGCTAGGTCCTTAATGGGAGGAGATTATAACACCCAAGTCCTTCATCGGGTATATTCTAGGAAGATCATGAGTATTTAAGTGATAGTCTATGAGCCCAAAAGTACCTTCAAACTAGCACTTTTGGGTGAGGCCTAGTGGTGTTACATGCAGACTGCCATTTAGACTAACAAAATTCCTATCCATGAGATATGCATCACAATGGTTAAATTTTGCATTATAAAAAGTAAACTAGTGAGTTCATTTTTTTCGTTAGAGTATGAATAGTTAATTGGGAGATAAATAAGAATTTTAAGAATAATTTTAAGCTACTTAGAGCCGTTGATACTCCTTTTTTCTTAATAAAAGAAAAGAAAAATAGGAAAAAAATAATAAATCCGAAGAAAAGCTGCACAATACAGGGGAAATTGATGCCATTGCCGTGGCACGAATTGCCCAAGAACATCCAACTGTTTCTACCCATCGACCCTCATCAAGCAGACCTGCTGCAGCACCCAGCAGTAGCAACAACAGTGACATCCTTCAGTAGCTGAGATCCCTGGAGTAGCGAGTGAGTCAACAGGAGGTCCAAGAGTACCAGCTGATGTCAATGCTGCAGCAGTCTCACAAGCAGCAATAACAGTTATGAGTGTATGCAAGGGAATGTGATAATGCTCTGAAGAAATCCCTGCAAAAGAATTTCACCAAACCAATTCCCATTTTCTAAGAGTTCTAATGTAAATGCTACACTTACTCAACTCTAGAAATTTAGTTCTGAAAGCATAAGAAGTGGTTGTGTGGGAAAGTTCTAGTCATCCCACAGAAAAATTTTTACCAGGAAAGAAAGTGGGGCTCATTTAACTTGAAGCAAAACCAACCTCGAAATATATCCTCACTTCGTATGGCTAACTCCAGGAGTTCCAGCTACTGGAGCATTCACTCTTGGCGTTGATTTAAAACAAAACAAATCAACTTCTACTTTTGAGAATAGAGGTTCGCATCTGGCGAAGTGTGAAGTGGAATGGGGAAAAGTTTTGCTGCTTCCCCAAATTACATGACTAAAACCTTAAAGTTTAGCCAAATCTAGAACAAAAACGAGAGCTACTTCACCTATTTTTTCGTGAATTAAGATAAACTCACCTGGGCAAATTTTCATCTTCCTTCGGTGAGATTAACTCTTTCAAACTTTATTCTGGACAAGTCTGTGATTAACAACATTATTTGTCCGAGGATTGTCTACAGAATGAGCAATCTAGTTGCAGTAGTGGCAATTAATGTTTCATTTTTTTTTTCAGGGTAATGTATAAATACACAAATAGTTTTTGTCTGGGTCTTACTAAATGTAAAGATATGTGCAGGATTAACTTTAACTGTAAAGCTTATGGTTCTACATCATCTAATGATACAGGCTGTAAATTTTCTTATGGCCAAAAAATTTATGATCTATCTGATATGGATGCTTTTTTTAAATCTAGAATAGCACGGCACAAAATGGAAGACCTTGTTAGAAACTAAACTTTTTTGTGACCCATTGAGCTATAGTTAAGTAGTTTAGTTATTTGTGCTTGTGTTGTGAGTTGGGCTTATTTTGTGTGTGTGTCTAATAGCCCATAGCTTAATACCCAAGTTTCTAGAATATTCTTGTATTTGCTAGATTGTATAATTAATTAGGTGGTTAATAGTTGGATGAAGCATTCTTACACCATCTAGAATCATTCTTAGAGTAGTATAAATAGAGTGCTCCTCTCCCTATTTTGTATCAAGCCAAAATAAATATTTCAAGTAGTAATACAAGCTCTCCTCTTCCACCGAAATTCTCTCTAGTTTCTTTCTTAGCTTTTCAAGACTTAAAAATCTCCTATTTCTAACAAAGTGATATCAGAGCGACATTGTGAGTTCTCTTAAAATTCTAAGTATGTTCTGTGGTTGCAACTTCGACTTATCTTCCACATCAGAAAAGATTTTTTGAGATTGAGATTATTAGCCATTTATTCCAAACATATAATTATTATATATCAAATCGAAGAGCGCGACGAGACGAACACATTGCCTTAAAAATTAGCCCAATCGGAGTCCGAACGAGTCTGAACGAGTTATCGGAATTTGCTACCACAAATTGAGTCAACTCATCGAGTTGAGCCGAGTCAGAGCCGTTTGACTGCACTATTGACTAAGCTGTCAGAGTCATTGACTGCGTTGTTGATTGTGTCGTTGACCAGATTGTTGACCAGCATTGACCGTTGACTAGTTGTTGACTTTGACCAAGTCGATATACTAGTCAATCTCAAGGTATTTCGACGTTCCGAATCCATCCGTATAGTCGAAATTTTCAAAAGCTCACTTTGTTAAGAGCTATAGCTATCAACAGTTTAGCATCTTTTCAAGTTCTACCACTCTATAGTAGCAACTTTGATAGTTGGACTATCAAAATAAAGGTCCTCCTTGGAGTATATGATGTCTGGGATATAGTGGAGAAAGGCTATGAAGAGCCAAAGATGAGGCAATACTATCCTCAATACAAAAAGATAGTTTAAATGCTCAAGAAAGAGAGACAAAAAGACTTTCTTCCTAATCTACCAAGCCTTGGATGACGATGGGTTTGAAAAAATCTCAAGTACAACCTCTACCAAGGAAGCATGGGAGAAACTTCAAATTTCATACAAGGGGAAAAAAGTTAAAAAGGTAGGCCTTCAAACTCTAATAGGAGAGTTTGATCGCTGCACATGATAGAGACTGAGTCAGTTTCTGACTACTTTTCTAGAGTTCTAATCATTTCTAGTCAAATGAAAAGAAATGACGAGAAACTAGAAAATGTTACGATCATGAAAAAGATTCTTTGATAGTTAGATCCAAAATTTGAGAATATTTTTACTGCCATTGAAGAAACCAAAGATTTATGAGTTATGACGATAGAACAACTCTTGAGTTCCTTACAAGCCCACGAAGAAAAGAAAAGGAAGACGCAAAATTTCCATGAGCAGCTTCTTAAGGCTCAACTCAAAGAGAAAAAAGAAGACTTCAGTAATGGAAGAAGACGTGGCCACGGAAGAGGCCGCAGACGTGGAAAAGGAGGAAGAGGAAGATTCAATAATAATTATAAAAATGAAGATAGAAGAGAAAGCTCAACAAAAGGTCATAGAAGAGGTAGCCCACGACGTTCACATGATATCCCAAATCAAGTGTTACAATTGTCAGATATATGGTCATTATGCTTCCGAATGTAGAGCTCTAAAAAAGGTGTAAGAGAGAGCCAACTATGCTAAAAGACAAGAGGAAGACATATTATTGTTAGCATGCAAGGAGACCAATGGGTGCCAAGAAAATATAGGTACCTTAACAGTGGTTTGCAAGCTATCATATGTGTAGAAGAAGAGACATATTTGTAGAGCTTGACGAGTCGGTGACTAGGGATATTTCATTTAGAGATGATTTTTAGGCAACAGTAAAAGGCAAAGGTAAAATTCTCATACGCTTGATAAATGGAGAACGCCAGTTTATTTTAAACATTTACTATGTGCCTAACATGAAGAGTAATATCTTGATTCTTGGCCACCTCTTAGAGAAAGGCTATAATATTCACATAAAAGAAAATAGTCTTTCTTTAAGAGATAATGGAAACAAGGTAATCACTAAAGTGCCAATGACAAGAAATAGAATATTCTTGTTACACATTCAAAATGACGTGGTAAAGTGTCTAAATGCTTGCTACAAAGATTCATCATGGCTTTAGTACCTAAGGTTTGGACATCTCAATTTTGGTGGCCTAGAATTATTAGCAAAGAAGGAGATGGTTCGAGGTCTACCTTTCATCTATCAACCAGACCAATTATATGAAGGATACTTACTGGGAAAGTAATTCAGAAGAAGTTTTCCAAGAGAATCAAGTTCCCGAGCCCATAAACGGCTTGAGCTCATACATACCGATGTATGTGGTCCAATAAGACCAAGCTCTCTCGATAAGAGTAACTACTTTTTCCTTTTTATCGATGATTTTTCAAAAAGGACCTGGTTGTATTTCTTGAAGGAGAAATCAGAAGTATTCAAAAAATTCAAGAAGTTCAAGGCACTTGTTAAAAAGGAAAGTGGCCGAAGTATTAAGACAATGAGACCTGATAGAGGAGGAGAATTCACATCCCACGAGTTTCAAAAGTATTGTGAAGACAATGGCATCCGCTGTCTTTTAACAGTATTGAGATCTCCCCAACAGAATGGTGTCATAGAAAGGAAGAATAGAACAATCCTAGACATAGCCAGAAGCATACTCAAGAGCAAAGGAATGCTGAAGAAGTTTTGGGCTGAAGCTGTAGCCTGTGCAGTTTACATGTCAAATTGCTCTCCAACAAGAAGCATATGGGAAAAGATGCCACAAGAAGCTTGGAGCAGAAGAAAGCCTGGGATCTCTCACCTAAGAGTATTTGGAAGCATAGCTTATGCTCATATACCCGATGAAAAGAGAGCCAAGCTTGACGATAAAAGTGAGAAGTTTATCTTCATCGGCTACAACTCTAACTCAAAAGGCTATAAGCTCTATAATCCAAGTAATGGCAAGACCATTAGTAGCCACGATGTGGAGTTTGACAAAGAAAGCACCTGGGAATAGCACACACAAGAGGGAAATTATGACTTCCTGCCATACATTAAAGAAGAAAGCGAGCAATGAAGAATAAAGCAAGTAAGAGAAGAACCGCAAGACCCTGCTACCCCACCTACTTCACCAATGGCAAGCACTCATCAAGAAACAATTCCAGGATCGTCTTCAAGTAGTAGTTTAAGTGAAAGAATACCAAGATTAAGGAGCTTACAAGAGTTATATGAGGTGACTGAGAATCAAAATGACTTGACTCTCTTTTGCCTCCTTGCTGATTGTGAATCATTACACTTTAATGAAGCTGTACAATGTAAGAAATGACGAGATGCGATGGATGAAAAAATAAAGAAGATCACAAAGAATGATACATTGGAGCTTGCTACACTTCCAAAGGAGCACAAACCAATCAGCGTGAAATGGGTTTACAAGGCTAAGAAGAATGCTTAAGGAGAAGTGGAGAGATATAAAGCAAGATTGGTCATGAAGGGATACAATTAAAGACTCGGCATAGACTATTATGAGGTATTTGCTACTGTCACTCATCTAGAAATGATACGATTAATCATCTCATTGGCTACTCAAAATAAATGGAAAATTTATCAAATGAATGTCAAGTCTACTTTCTTAAATAGAGTCCTTGAAGATGAAGCCTATATAGAGAAAACCATCTAGGTATAAGATTAAAAGACAAGAAGATAAAGTTCTAAAGTTGAAGAAGGCCCTTTACGGGTTAAAGCAAGCACTGAGAGTATAGAATAGCCACATCGATAGGTACTGCTAAGATAATAACTTCATTGAATGTCCTTATGAGTATGCGTTGTACATCAATGTAAAAGATGGAGATATCTTGATCGTGTACCTCTATGTCGATGAATTGATCTTTATAGGAAGGAATCCATCTATGTTCGAAGAATGTAAGAAAGTAATGACAAATGAGTTCGAGATGATCTACATCGGACTCATGTGTTACTATCTTGGCATAGAAGTAAAGCAAGAAGAAGATGGAATTTCATTTCACAAGAAGGTTATGCTTACGAGATCATCAAGAAGTTCAAAATGAATGATTGCAAGGCTGTCAATACACCAATCGAATGTGGATTCAAACTATCAAAGCATGACAAAGGTGAAAAGGTGGATTCAACACTCTACAAGAGCTTAGTTGGAAATTTGCACTACCTGACTTGCATAAGACCTGACATTCTCTATGTCGTAAGCCTGATCAGTTATTACATGGAATCTCCAATAACCACTCACTTGAAAGTTGCCAAGAGAATCATTCGATATGCTAAATATACAATTAACATTAACTTACGATATTCATCATCTAATAACTATAATCTTGTGGATTACCGTGACAGTGATTGAAGTAAAGGCTTAGATGATCGAAAGAGTACAAGTAATTTTACATTCTTCATAGGAGACACTGCTTTCACATGGATATCTAAGAAGTAACCAATCGTCACACTTTCAAGCTATGAAGCAGAGTATATTGCAGCTACATCATGTGTCTACCATGCAATTTAGCTAAGAAACTTGTTGAAGGAATTACGCATTCTGCAGAATAAACCCACTGAGATTTATATTGACAATAAATCAGTAATTACTTTGGCAAAGAATCTTGTCTTCTATGATAGAAGCAAGCACATGGATACTCGCTACCATTACATAATAGAATGTGTTGTAAGAAAGAACGTGCAACTGAAGTATATGAAGACTCAAGACCAAGTGGCAGATATTTTCACCAAACCACAATGAAGATTTTCTCAAACTAAGAAATTTACTAGGTGTCACAAATTAAGTTTAAGGGGGGATGTTAGAAACTAAACTTTTTTGTGACCCATTGGGCCATAGTTAAGTAATTTAGTTATTTAGGCTTGTGTTGTGAGTTGGGCTTATTTTGTGTGTATGTCTAATAGCCCATAGTTTAATACCCAAGTTTCTAGAGTATTCATGTATTTGCTAATTATATAATTAATTAGGTGGTTAGTGGTTGGATGGAGTATTCTTACACCATCTAGAATCACCTTTGGAGTAGTATAAATAGAGTGCTCCTCTCCCTATTTTGTATCAAGCCAAAAGAAACTATTTAAGTAGCAATAAAAGTTCTCCTCTTCCACCAAAATTCTATCTAGTTTCTCCCTCAACCTTTCTAGCCTTAAAAAATCTCCTATTTCTAACAAACGTGTCCACAAAGGTAAAGCAAAGCTTACTAAGTTGTTACATGAGTTATATCATGCGAGAATTGCTACTTTATACCAACCCAGCATCAATGTTATTTAAAGTTACTTTTGCTATAACAGAGAGGTAACAAGTTTTATGACCTTCCTAATTTTGATTACCATCTTAGCTGCAATTTTGTCTAGCTGTTAAGCAACAAAGTTATGTTTTGTATCTCTATTATTCTGTTGGGCATTTTGAAGTCGGAGAGATTATTATTATTGTTGAATGCGATAAAAAATACCAGGATGGTTTACAGACTATTTATAAACATATTAGATAATAATTATATACAAGAAATCAGGAAAAGATAGACTTTCACATGAATACAGTCAACTAATCCTAAACTCTAGGACACTTAAAATTTAAATATATACAATATCTAGAATCAGATAACAAGAGAAAAAATAAGAGATAAGACAACATATTTAAATTTTAAAATTCTAACTAATAATCCATAACACTCCCCCTCAAGCTAAGACATAGATGTCCAGCATGCCCAACTTGCCTACAAATTCTCCAAATTTATGTCTAGGCAGACCTTTAGCTGGGATGTCTGAAACTTATTGTCCTGTAGGAATATACACCATGCAAATAACTCCACTCTCAATCTTTTCCTTGATGAAATGACGGTTCACATCCACGTGTTTAGGTCTATTATGATGGACAAGATTATGCACTATACTTATAGCAGCTTCGTTATCACAGTAGAGTTTCATCGGAGAACTTTCTTGTGTGTTCAATTCTTTTAACACTATACTGATCCACATCAACTCGCAAGTACCATGTGCCAATGCCCTAAACTTTGCTTTCGCACTGCTTTGAGCTACTACAGTTTGTTTTTTTACTCCTCAGGTCACCAAATTTCCCCAAACTTTAGTACAGTAGCCTGAAGTAGACCTTCTATCATATATATTTCCAGCCCAATCAGCATCCGCAAAGGCTTCGACAATTCTGCTTTCCCCTTTTATAAAGAACAATCCCTTTCTTGGTGTCATTTTCAAGTAGCGAAGAATTCTGTATACAGCTTCCATATGTGCTTCTCGTGGAGAATGCATAAATTGACTCACCATACATACCGCAAATGTAATATTAGGTCTAGTATGGGAAAGGTATATTAACTTCGCAACCAATCTTTGATATCTCCCCCTCTCTACGGGTGCTCCCTTCTCATCAGCTCCAAGTTTCTGGTTAAGTTTCACTGGCATTGCTGCAGGTTTACAACCAAGTATCCCTGTTTCTTTTAAAAGGTCCAGCACATACTTTCTCTGAGAAACTAGTATCCCTTTTCGAGTCATTGTCACTTCCATGCCTAAAAAATATCTCAGTTGACCGAGGTCTTTGATCTCAAATTCTTGTGCCAATTTTCTTTATAATCTCTCCATCTCCTCATTGTCATGTCTAATTAATATAATTCATCAACGTAGACAATTAAGATGGCAATTTTTCCTGTTGCAGACTTCTTATAGAACATCATATGATCTGATTGTCTCTAGTCATAACCACACTGCTTTATAACTTTCCCAAATCTATCGAACTAGGCTCTTGGCGACTGCTTCAGGCCATAGAGTGTTTTTTTATGCAACATACCATACCCGAGTTATTTTTGTTGCTGAAACCAGAGGGTACATCCATGTACACTTCCTCTTCTAAATCACCATTTAGAAATGCATTTTTTATATCTAGTTAGTTAAGTGACTAATCTAAATTTGTAGCAAGAGATAACAAGATTCTTACTGTGTTGAGCTTTGCAATTGGTGCAAAGGTTTCGAGATAATCCAGTCCATAAGTCTGAGTAAAGTCTTTAGCTACGAGCCTTGCCTTATAACAATCAATACTCCCATCAGTTTTATATTTTATTATGAAGACTCACTTGCAGCCAACTATGTTCTTGTTTTGAGGTTTTGGAACCAACTCTCACGTTCCATTCTTCTTTAATGCTCCTATTTCATCCTCTATAGCTTTCTTCTATTTTTTAGAAGCAAGTACTTCCTGAATATTTTTGGGAATAATAGCACTAGTCATATTGGAAAGAAAGGCTTGAAAGGTTGGAGACAATTGACCATAGGACATGAAATTATAAATCGGATGTTTGGTGTAGTTTAAAACTTCCTTCCATTTTTGCAATAGGTAAATCAGATGCACTAGTTAAAGGACCAAATAAGTTAATGGGAGAACAATTTTCCATAGCTTGAATAACATGGTGATCTTCTCCTGGTTCAGATTCTGGTTCAGCTAGGTCTGTAAGTGGCTGTACCTCTTGAGTTTTATTCTATTGCCGAAAATAAACACGGAACTCAGTTGGTCGTTCAGGTTGTGAATTTTTTGCTATTTTTGTAACTATTGCAAGCCCAGTTGGTGGTGACATTGGCTGAATTTGAACAAATTTTGGATTAGATTCAATAGTAACAATATTTTGAGGTTGATTAATAGATTGAGATTATTGTTGAGAGTGTTGCTTCTGATTTGGAGACTCGATGGATACTTCCCAGAAATGATCTTCACTCACATTCTCCCCCTAAAGAGCAGTAGTAGGAGAAAAAGGTTGCTGTTCAAAAAAGGTCACATCCATAGTGATATACTTTTTTTTTGTGATGGGATTATAATATTTGTAACCTTTTTTTGTAGGTGAGTATCCCAGAAAAATACACTTAGTTGCTCTAGGAGAAAATTTATTACGCTAATGACTAGGGATGTAAACAAAGGATGTGCAACCAAATGTTTTGAGTGAGATATTTATGGTGAACAGATGTGTTTGTGGATATTCTGTGAGTAGAACACTAAGAGGAGTTTGAAACTTTAAAACTCTAAAAGGCATTCGATTAATTAGGTATTGATGCTATAAGAGTGGCTTCCCCCAGTATTGTTTAGGAACATGTGTAGTGAACAATATTGCCTTGGCAACTTCTAATAGGTGGCGATTTTTACGTTCTGCAACCCCATTTTGTTATGGTGACCCAGTACAAGAACTTTGATGAATGATTTCTTATTGTGACAGATAATCCCCTAGGATGAGATTAAAATACTCAATTCCATTATGAGTACGAAGAATTTGGACATCAGTTTGAAATTAGATTTTTATCATTGAGTGGAATTGTTTAAAGGTAGATTCTGCATCAAACTTTTCCTTTAGTAGATATACCCAGGTTGTCCTAGTGCAATTATCTATAAATGTAATAAACCACCTAGTATTTGTAAGATTATGAATTTTTAATGGACCCCATACGTTACTATGAACTAAGGAAAAAGGCTTTGATGGTTTATAAGGGTGTGCACAAAATGGAGCATAAGTTTACTTAGCTAATTGACAAATTTGACAACAAAATGTGCTCAAATCTTTATTTCCGAACAACAAGGGAAACAAGTTTTTCAAATAAGGAAAACTGGGGTGGCCTAGCCTATTGTGCCATAACATTATTTCACTAGAAACAGAAAAAGATTCACACTTAGTGACTTGAGCTTGTCCATTCACGCGGTCTTTATTCACAAAGTAGTACAGTCCTTCACTTTCCTTCGCATTTCCAATTGCCTCCCCGAGGGTAGATCCTGAAATTCACAATATGTTGGAAAAAACTTAGATAGACAGTGGCAATCTTTGGTCAATTTACTAATAGAAAGAAGATTGCATGACAATTTTGGAACATGTAAGACATTGAGAAGTGTGAGAGACTTGGAAATTCTAATTGATCATTTTCCAGCAATAGCAGACAACAATCCATCTGCTATTCGAACTTTAAAGTTACCTGGACATAGAGTATAACTAGAATATAGGAGGATCCTATCATATGGTTTGAGGCCCCTGAGTCAACTATCCAGAGGCTGTCTCTAGAAGTTTGAACATAGAAGGCTGTTGGAAAATTACCTATATAAGCTACAGTACAGGTTGGTGTGGTAGGTGTGTTCTCAAATTGCTGACTTGGATTGATAAGATGCTGCAGCCGCTCAATTTGTTCAGCAGTAAAGGTAAGCTGTCCAGATTTTTCAACTGACATTCCTTTTGCTTCTAGTTGATGGCTGGGCTTCCAGTCGACAAGCTTGCCATGAAGCTTCCAGCAAGTATCACGAGTATGTCCCTTCTTGCAATAATGATCACACCATGGTCTATCTCCTCTGTGATTGCCCCGGTTATCTCCTGGTTGTTTGGTTTTTTCAGAGACCAGTGCTGAACATTTAACTTTAGGCTCCTTAATTGATCCGAGCATTCTTCCAGCTTTCTTCTTGCCTGACTTCCGCAAAAGCCTCCCTCAATGATGGAAGAGGGTTCTTCCCATGTATACAATCTCGAACTTCGTCTAACTCCTTGTTAAGCCCTTGCGGAAAATCGAACAAGCGCTCCTTCTCCAGCATCTTCTTGCATCTTATGGCATCCTTAGGACAATGCCAATTTGAGTCATAAAATGAATCCAGCTCCTGCCACAGGATGTGTAGAATATTGTAGTATTGAGTCATATTCAAGGACCCCTGTTTTTGATCACATAATTGAGATTTTATCTCAAAAACTTATGTTGTGTTCCCCAGGTTAGAGAAAGTCTTTTTGATTGCATCCCAGACTTCTTCGGTAGTCGTCAAAAAGAGATAGGTACACCTGATTTGATCTTCCATGGAGTTGATAAGCCACGCCATCACCATAAAGTTTTCAGACTCCCACTTTTGAAATGTTAGGTCATTGGAGTTTAGTGCTTGAGTTGCACCAATGGGATAGCCAAGCCATCCTTTGCCTTGGAGAAATAATGTAACGAATTGAGACCACTGCAGAAAGTTCCTACCATCGAGCTTGTGTAGGGTTATCTGGAGAGGGATATTTTCAGCACCGAGAGGTGCAATGGCTACATCCTGATTTGTTACAAGATTAGATGATGTATCAGAGATATCATCTTTAGGATTGGGATCACTAGTCTTAGCCATGCCCAAAGTTGGAAGTGTTTAGTGTTTTATTTTTTAGGTCAGAAAGAAGCTCTGATACCATGAAATCAGAGAGATTATTATTATTATTGAATCTGATAAAAAATACCAGGATGGTTTACCAACTGTTTATAAACATATTAGATAATAACTATATACAAGAAATTAAGAAAAGATAAACTTTCCTATGAATACAGCCAGCTAATCCTAAATTTCTAAATACATTTAAATTTAGAAATTCTAACTAATAATCCGCAACACATTTATATTGATTTACAATGCATTAACAACTAATACGAGTATAATTTGTTTTTGCCCCTAGAAACTCCAACAAAGAGGTAGCAAAGGGTAATCATTGTCAGTTCCATGGTTTCCTTAGTTCTTCTTGCTCTAGCCTACTCAGTAAGCTATTTAATATGGAGATATTCTTCTTCAAAGGTATCTACCCTAGCCTTATCTTAGCATTAAATAATATTATTGAAATCAGTTTCAAAGCAGGGAAAAGTGGAAGCAATCTGAAGCAAGTAAGCCGAGACACAGAGCAATATATACACGAATTAGGAACTAGTCTAGCAACCATAGATGAAGGTGGTGCACACAGTTATTTGTTAAGAGGAAATAAGGAACAAGGATTACCTTCATTCAGCTTTTATACAACTGAAACTGCCACAGCATACTTCCCTAAAGCAAATAAACTTAGTCAGAGGATTTTGGGCCTGTCTACGAGGTAAAACAGAATTCCACAAGAATTGGGACTCTGTGTGTGTGTTTGTGTTCTTTTTTTAAATGTTTGTGTTCTTCTAAGGTGCATTGGATAATGGTCCAGAGATTGCAGTAAAAAAGACTGTCTCAAAGATCTGGACAAGGAGAGAAAGTGCTCAACAAATGAACTTATGAGGTGTGTTCAAGTTGCCCTCTTTCCTGTGCAAGAAAGTGTTGCAAATAGACCAGCCATGTCAGATGTTGTGTCTATGCTTAGCAGTCATATGGCAATTCTTCCAGATCCTAAACAATCAGCTTCTTCTATTCCTGAAGAAATAAGTGATAATAATTTCCCAGAGGATCTAGCATCGTACTCTGTCAATGATGTTACAGTTTTGACCCCAGAAAGCTAGACAGCATCCCAAGTCATTCAATTACTCATTTGAAGTAATTGCCAAATCAACTAACACAACAGCTACCCTGCATTTGTTATAGAATTGTTGTTTCAGGACCTTTTTATTTCAGGACTAGGTATACCTCTTGGCAATAATGTACTTAATAAAACACTATAATCAAATAGACATACAGAAATCATGCCAAATAGTATATTGGAATTTTACAAGTTTGATTTATTTTGGTTATTGATTATAATTGTGATATCTCAAAGTCTAAAACGACACTCAATTCCTCACATAATTAGGGAGCCAATAATAAATATGTTCATATTGCATAATAGACATATTAAGTAACTAGTATCAATTTCATGGTAAATTACTAATTCTGATTGTTAAATGATCTGTATTATTGTACTAATGTTTGTCAAAGTGCTCCCATGCAGTGTAAAGGCTCAGTACCCTCAGAAAGAGAGCTTGGTGTGTGAAAGGAACAAATAATACATTTACGAATAGTAATACTATACGCACATGCATTAAGATCAAGTTTGTTGATGACATGGTCAAATAGTAATTTTTCGGTAAAATGCATTTTTCATGCTTTTCGGAGCAAAATTCACTGTGCAATTAAAACATCATAGCTTTAATTCAATTCCTAAGACTCATTTGTTGCATTTTATTTGTCGGCCCTAGGTAAGCATGAGGTGGCATTTAGGACACTGATTTGTATTTTATTTCACTAAGCTGGCTTAGATTCGGTTTAATCGCGTAATGTCATCTTTGTGCATTCTAATAATTAGGCATTGATACTATATTTGCACTATTAATTGGAGTCTAATTGACTTA
>JXTC01000350.1:107687-118552 GCA_002914845.1 Trema orientale
TCCCAGAAAATTTAAAAAGTTTTAAATTTTCATCATTTTATCAGTTCTAAGTCGAGTGGCGTCTCCCGATCTCACTAAATACTTTTACGAATATCCTTACGTACGTGTGTGGGATCGGGGGATGTCACAGTAATAGTTCTAACTACAATCAAGGGCAACTGTCATTCTAACTGAATGAAGACATTCAGCAGAACATATCAACTAATCTTATATGATTCTTATGCACGCTGGTAGGACATTAGCATGATATCGTTATGTAAATGATAATTAAAAATTCTCAGAGGAAACCAATTGAAATTTTATAATTTTTTCAATCAATGGTTTTGATATCAATATTATAAGGATATTAACGTCATTTAGAAAAGAATTTAGTCAAAAATTTGACCACAAAAAAAAGGGTTACTTTGATTTTATTTTAGAAAATAGAGGGGATACTTTGGGTTTTGTATGAACAGAAGGTTAAACGTGGTATTAAGCTAAAACAAAAATGTTGTTCTTGGATTATCCCAAGAAAAAAATGGAAGGTTTTTTTCTAATTTCATTTTAATAAATAGTTATTTTTTTCGAGAAATTTAGGTGAATGATCAATATTTTAAATTTGATTAAGTAGATGTCTAGTTTTTAAAATTTATAGCTAAACGTCCAAGTATATATATATATATACACATTTGGTAGATATACTTATTTATCAATTTCATCTAATGTACTAAGTATAAAATTTTGAGTTTTTGGACACTTTTACCTATTTTTTTCAAAAAGAATACCAAAAATACGATCTCTAAAAGGGAATTAAAATTTTGTATGACCTAAAGTGTCATTTTTCTAAATATTACGTCTGGAAGATGCGATGGTAATTTGTGTAAATAAGGCAATCTTTATAATACACTGTTATATAAAAAGTGTTTTGCTAAAATTGATTGAAATGGTCATTGGTCTAGTAGTTTCTTTACTCCAGATATGTCCCTTTTCTCTAAATTAAGCATTCAAACCACTATAGTTTCACATCTTAGTCTTTTGGGTCTTTTATTTCTTTTCTGTTTTTCCCTCTTTCTTTTATTCTTTTTTCCATTTTTTTCTTTTACTATTTTAATTATTTATCCTTTTTTATTTGCTCCACTTTTATTTTATTTAATTCTTTTATTTTCCTTTTAGTTTTACTTTTTTTTATTTCTTCATTTTATTGTTTCTTCTATAATTTTTTATTTCTCATTTTAAATTATTTTTTCCTTGTTCTTCTTTCTCTTATAAATAAAAAGAACTACTCCTTTTTTTCCTACTTAGAGACATGAGACACCATTTTTTTTCCACGTAATCTCTAACAAATATGGAGAATATATTTTTTTTCTTTTTTTTTTGTTTGATTTTTTTAAAGAAATTGTTATATTACTAATAGAATTTTTTTTTAAATGTTACTATAGCTTATTGTTACTGGTTAAAATCAATACTAGAAGCTAATTTGATTTTACGTCTCAATAGTAGTTAGTAACCATTCTATTTAAAAAAAATAACCAATTTAGTTTCTCAATAATCAAACTAGTTTCTCATTACTAACTAAATTAGTAACCAACTATTAGAGTGGTTTCTGATTACTCGTAGAAACTAATTTAGTTTGGTTTTTGGTTTCAAGAAAAGGTAATAACTATTTCCTCAGAAAAAAAAAAACTTAACAATTTAATTTCTCGATAACCAGATAATTAGGTTTCTAGTTTTTAATAATCAAATTAACAAATATTTTCTTGTATGTAATTAAATCACACGAAACTACAAAGTTTCTAGAAAACCACAAATATTTCTAAGAAATCACAAACATTTCCAAGAAATCATATAGGCTTCCAAGAGACCACATAGGCTTTCAAGAAAACAGTATGACTTCATTTTAGCAGAATATCCTGTATATAAGAAAATCATAAGAAACTACAAAAATTTCTTGGAAACTAGTTTGATATCTTTTTAGCAGAATGCTTTGTATATAAACAAATTTCAGGAAACTATAAAGGTTTAGCAGAATGTCCTGTACATAAGTAAACTATTTCTGGAAACTAACTTAGTTACTTTTTAGTAGAATGCCTTGTACATAAGTAAATCATAGGAAACCGTTTAGTTTCCTTTTAACAGAATACCTTGTATATAAGTAAATTATAGGAAATCAAAAAGGTTTCTAGGAAAATCATTTTAGTTTATGTATAGCAGAATATCTTATATGTAAATAAATCATAAAAAATCACAAAAGTTTCCAAGAAATTAATTTAGTTTCCTTTTAATAGAATACCATGTATGTAAATCACAAGAAATCATAAAGGTTTCTAGAAAACCAATTTGGTTTTCTTCTAACGAAATACTGTATGTAAGTAAATCACAAAAAATTACAAATATTTTCTGGGAATTAATTTAGTTTCCTCTTAGCAAAATGCCATATATATAAGTAAGCCACAGGAAACCACAAAGATTTTCTAGAAACTAGTTTGATTTTCTTTTAGTAAAATGCTATATACATAAAGAAATCATAGGAAACTACAAATATTTTTTGGAAATCAGTTTGGTATCACTTTAGCGAAATATCTTATATGTTAATCAGAGAAAACTACAAAGATTTCTTGGAAACTAATTTGGTTTCTTTTTAGCAGAATGCCATGGATGTAAGTAAACCAACTTGGTTTACGTTTGCAAACGAATTTGATTTTTTTTTTCGGTTATTCTGACATAATTTCTTTTATATTTATTTAAAAGTAAATATTTATTTTTCTTTCTTTTTTTCTAAAATTAATTTTTACCTTTTTTTTTTAAAGATACATAAGACAATACTCTTTTTTTTTTTCCCTTTTTTCTCCCTTAGTTACTATCGGTAGCTAATCTTAGCAAAATTAGTTAGAAACTAATTTGGTTTATAGTTTCTACTTCTTAATTAACTATTCGATTCTGACAACTACACCAAATAGTTGGAATAATTAGGAAAAGTAGTTTCTAGTTTCTAATATTAATTAATAAATAGTTTTCGGCAACCACAATGGTAACTAGAGAAAACTTAAATAGTAGATTGAAAACATGGGGGAGGGGGGGGGGGGGGGGAACAAAGGCTAAAAAGAGAATAGCAATAACGTTCAATATGAAAATAAAAAGAATTTAAAACAATAATATGAAAAAAGAAAAATAAATAAAGAAAAAAGAATGAAAACAAGATGAATTTTAAAAGAGAAATGAAAAATAAAAATAAATAAAGCAAAGAACAAGAAAAAAGGCAAGGTGTAACTCATAGAAATTCAATGGTGGATTGAAATTTGAAAGTGGGAAAAAAAATCTTTAAAAACAGCAAATATTAAAGAAAAAAGGGGAGTAATAAGATTCAACAAATAGAATCAAATAAGGAAAATGACATAAAATAGAAAAAAAAAATGAGTATAATTAGATTTGAACCCAAGTCCAAGTTGTGGGCCTATTCTTGGCTAAACACTAGACCACCTTTTGCTTTTACTTCATTTATATAACTTTACAATTAATAAAGTTTTCTTGAGTGTTAGACTGTGTAAAATAGAAATAATTTTTCCTGAGCCGTACGGAAAAGTAATTACATGGGCCAAGTCATATTTTTGTCATTACTTTTAAAAAGCCCATACCCTGTGTCATTTTCTCTAAAATTTTTATGAGTGGTACATAATATTTTACACTTGGTATATAAATATATATACTATATAATTTGTTATAACACTTGTAAAATGGATATTTACTTAAATTGGGCCCAAAATCTGGTTATTTTGCTATAAGATCCTATTTTTTCATTTCTTTGCTAAACAACCGGTTTGTTTTTTTTTTTTTTTTACTATTATTGTATCAATTTAATATGTATCAATTTATCAATTTTTATATCAAGTATATCAAAATAATAAGGCTTGAGGGATGTATGCGTGCGTTTAGGGGAGTAAGGGGTTCAAGCTTTGGTAGCTTGTATGTTATTTTCCTTTAAATTTGTAGTAAGTAGTGGTCATCAGTTAAGCCCTATTTTAAAAAAATATATATATTTTTTTAAAAGCTATAGTGATATATTATGAACAAAAATTGATATATTGGTTATTTTTGCGAAGACTTTTTATACGATGATATTTTGCATGGTATTTGAAAATATAATATATTTATTAAATAAAGATCCAAAATTCGGTTATTTTCTTAAGAAGTCAAATATTGACACCGATACTCCTTAAAATTCAAAAGAATTTCACACACTCCTATGTGAATTGAATTTGAATAAAACTACTTTTGGCATTAAATTTAAATTTTTTCTATTAAAACACTGCTTAGTTGTTAAAATTAAAAGAATAAGTGGTAATTAAATTAACTTTTCGTATTTTTTTCCCCCAAAAAAAAACTCTACGTACTTATTTTATTTTTATTTTTTAAGGAGAAAAAGATCTCACTAGGATTTTGTTTGAATTATCAACACAACAGGGCCAAGACAATTGGATCCGGGCGAAACTACTGTACGGGGGAAAAAATGAAAAGACAGAAACATAGAACATATTGATAGGATACATAAGATACTTTGTCGTTTTTATTAAATAAATGACGATGCAATGCCGTCATACACTAGTCTTCATGTAAGTTAATGCAATATATATATATATAGGTTGCCAATCCGGTAGGTATTTTTTTTTTTTTTTTACCTATGTGTAGGTATTTTTTTTCTAACTGTTGGATCATCATCTAATAATAATCTAAGGGGATGGCTACGGTAGGGGCGTCCTTACGTAGGGTCATGCCTTAATTATCATTGGATGGGAATCTGTGGGGAATAACGGGAATCTGTAGAGAATCTATTTATATACAGATTCCCATCCAACGGTGAATAGACAGGGTCCTACGTAGGGGCGCCCCTACTGTAGACGCGCCCATAATCTAATGGCTAAAATGAGATGCATGAAAAGACGTGCATCATTAATGCTTTTTCCCTCTCCTATTTTTTAATATAAAAAAATGTGTAAAATTTTTTTTCATTGGCCCAATTGATACCTATGCATAGGTAAAAGAAAAAAATACCTACTGGATTGGTGCCCATATATATATAAGGATAATTGTAAAAAAAATACCCTCAGATTTGGGTGTTTTGTAATTTAAATCTTGAAATTTGGATTCTGCAAAATAATAACTGAGATTAAGAATTTCTGAAAATTAATACCCTAGATTGACTTTTTAAATAATTTTAACTAATAAAATACAATAATATCCTCAAAATTAAGATGAATAATATAAATTAATCTAGTTTTAGTAGAGGATATTATTATTTTTTTCATTCCTAAAATTTGTCAAAAAATCTGTCTAGGATATTAATTTTCAGAAATTCTTAATCTCAGAATATTATTTTGCAGAATACAAACTTCAGGATTTAAATTGCAGAACACTCAAATTTCAGAGTATTTTTTTACAGATATCCCATATATATATATATATATTTGGTCAAAAACAAAGTTAATACAAAGTATCATTTAATTAATTTTTAATTATTTATTTATCTATTTATTTATTTTTTTGAGATGTAAAGGCAAAATATAATTAAATTTTGGTAAAAAAAAAAGGGGAGAAAAGGATGATTAGTATAGTGTGGCATTTGATGATTAATGCCATGGTGCTCAGTTTTTCAACGAAATTAATATACAGTCTCATAATGGATCTCATCTGAAGTGAGTTATTATAGAAGTTTCTAACCCAACTAATGTGAATATTTGTTGAAAACCCTACAATGGAAGTGGTAGACTTTACAATCCTTACCATCAAGCTTCTGCAAATTTGGACTCAGCCAGATATTACGAAACTCAATCCCCACGAGTAAATGTGCTTGTACCCCGCTACAATCCCTGACAAAGCTTCAACTATTACTCCAATCCACTCGGTATGGTTTGTACTAAAGAGTACAAGATGTACCTGCGACGAAATATGATCGCGTCATTGAACTGCGTATTAATTAGCGGATATAAATTCTCACAAAAAATATATAAAGTATATATATGTCTCGATCGTTGGCTGCGAAAAAATTATATGTAATCCAGAAAGACTTTGACACATCGAATTCACCCAAATTTCATTTTCTTCTGGACTGAACTCATTATATTATAATTCAATAAACGCGGTATTACTCCCATTATTTGATGCAGACCCCCTCTTTTGACTGGCAACATTTTTCAATTATCAAATCTTGCGTTTGAAATGGTCTTATTTAATTTGCATTATGAAACTATTGGGAAATTTCTCTCCTTTATCCCCGGTACATAATTTAAAGGAATAATTTCTTGTATGGTGGAAAAACATTTTTCCAGAGAATATATATATACACAGATATATATGGCATCAATCCAGTAGGTAATTTTATTTTTTTTTTACCATAGGTATCAATTTGGCAAATGAAAATTTATCATGTATATTTTTTTTTATTATAAAAAATAGGACAGAAATAATATTAATGATGTACGTTTTTTTATGCACTTCATTATCGCCATTGGATCACCATTAGATAATGATCCAACGACTAAAAAAAAAATACCTATGTGCACGTAGGTAAAAAAAAAAAAAATTACCTACTGGATTGACAACCTATATGTATATACCCTCTGTAATTGACTTATTGCCAGTAGAAGAGTAGGAAAATTTTTTGAATAACAACTGAATGAAAAGAATAAATTAGTAAATTGGCTACTGTCGTTTTGTCAAGAATAAATTGTATTCAGAAATAGCACTCTCATGTAATAATATTGTAAGGAGCTAATGTTTTTTACGTTGGTCCACTTGAATAATCTACTTATACATGAGTGACAAGTGTGTCAAGTCTAATCTTATCTTAGGCATGTAATGTTTCTCCAATAGTTTATTTTTGGTTGACATTACCTTTTTTTTTTTTTTTTGATTAATTGAAAGTAGAACTTGGTGTTGGTAGGGTATATCTTGAATTGCAAGGAAACAATAACAGAGTTCTACCTAAGGCTGCTTTGACTTTAAAATATTTTGCAAGTCTTACTTGGTTCAACATCAAGTTCATTTAATTTTGTTTTATCATTACACCTACGCTGTTATATGTTGGAAATTATAATGAAGTCAATCTAAACTTCAATTCATACAAGTAATTTGCATCTGCCAGTTCAAATATGATCCCACAAATACAGGACTTGGCCAGTCCACGCCTTGTTCTTTGAAGCCATGGGCTATTTGACATTCTAATTCTGGTGTTTAAACCTCTCATACCCTTAAAAATGATGATAGCCAAGCTATTAGCCTTTTCTCTTTTTCTCAATCTCTTTTGCTGCTCTATATTATTCTGCAAATCTTATGCATTAGACACCCTTTTACCAGGTGAGACCTTAGGTCGTAACAGAACCTTAGTTTCTCCCGGTGGGGTGTTCGAGTTGGGCTTCTTTCCTAACGGGAAAGTGCCCAAGCAGTACTTAGGAATTTGGTTCAAGAATGACAAGTACAAGAAGGCAGTCTGGGTTGCAAACCAAGATAGTCCCTTAGTGGATAACTCGGCATTTATGTACATAAGTGATGATGGAAACCTAGTGATAAGTGATATAAGGGGACTTTCAACAATTGTGAATAATAGAAGAGCTCCAATACCAAGTAGTAACACAAGCTGTCGGCTTCTTGATTCGGGCAATCTAGTTCTTATGGAAGGAGAAGTTAAAATTTGGCAGAGTTTTGATTCCCCGACTGATACTTTTCTTCCTGGTATGAAATTAGGCCTGTTCGACTTAAACAAAAGTTATTCAACAAAACAGTTTCTTACTTCTTGGTTGAGTCCTTTAGACCCCACAAAAGGTAATTTCATTTTTGGTATGGATGATAAGAACAAGACACAGTTCAAAATTTGGGGTCCTACTGATGGTAAATCACAAGAAATTGGCTTCTGGGATGGCCAAAAGTTCATATTATTTTTCCAGACAAAGTCAACTAATTACAACTTCAGCTTTATTTCTAACAGCAAGGAAGCATATCTTACTTTCAGAAACAATGGAGATAGTAATGTTCCTTCATCTTGGTTTGAGTTAGCTCCTAATGGGGACATTAATGAGCTCATAATGGTCGGAAAAGAGATATCAGTTCTAAATCATTCGATGTGTGACAACGGATTAGCAACCATTTCAACTGAATGCTTGAGGCTGTCACCCTTTCACTGCTGGAATGGAGATGAGTTCTCAAAGATCAAAGGGATTTTTCCAGATTCATTGACTGCAACTTTTCCAGTTCGTATGGGACTTGATGACTGTGAGCTAACATGCAAGAGCAATTGCTCGTGTACTGCTTATGCATCTTACAATGGTGACAACAACATATGTTTGCTTTATTATGGAGATAATAAGAATTTGCAGAAATTAGGCAGAGGAAGTGACAATATTTATGTGCGTGGTGACGCCATAACTGAGTCTGGTAAGTTTTCCCCTGCTACTGATTTGTGTATGCTTCTTGGTTTTCCAATTTTATCGAGGAATATGACTTTTTTAATGCTTTGTATTAAAGACATAGACCCTGACGAGCATCATTACTATTATTTCTTCAGATCATCGAAGGATAACGAATTTGCTGCTAAAAATTCTGGTTCCAATTATGTCAATACTGATATTGTTCATTATCATCTTCTTCTTGTGTTATATAAGGAGGAGAAAGTCAACACGAATAGGTAACTTATCTTAAAAAAAACACAACATTTGACTGTACGTTTTCTTGTTTCTTTGCCATATTAACCTGAGCGGGATTAAATCTTTGCAATAAGCAGGAATTGATATGAGCCAAAGTGGTCTAAGGAAAAGCCTGAGACTTCTCTCAAGGTTTTTAGGTTCTAAGGGAACCAACAAAGACAAGGTAAGAAATGAACAGGAACTTAGCAGGGAGGATGTACATGAACTGCCACTGCTAAGCTTTTCTTGCATTTCAGATTCGACAGATAACTTCTCCCTTGCAAATAAACTTGGAGAGGGTGGATTTGGACCTGTGTATAAGGTATAATTTACTCATATCATTGAATGGATTATAAGTTTATTGTTTATATTAGCTGCTTAATCACTGACCTTCCAGAAAATACTCTCTTTTACCTTCATTTGTGATTCTGACTTCTGAGTACTTATGTCATAGCAACAGAAGCTGAAGCAGTGAAGGTGCTACAAGAACTAACATGTAGGCCTTTGATGCAGGGTAAGTTACTAGGTCATGACATTGCTGTCAAGAGACTTTCTAAATCTTCTGGACAAGGATTTGAGGAGTTCAGGAATGAAGTACATCTGATTTCTGAGCTGCAGCATAGAAATCTGGTTAAGCTTGTGGGTTACTGCATTCACCAAGAGGAAAAGATTCTAATTTATGAGTATATGGCAAACAAAAGCTTGGATTCTTTCATTTTCGGTATGAAAGTTTATGCGCAGTCATCTTTCTTTATCTCTCTCTCTTCCCCTCTTTATGTTAATCTGCTTCTTATGGTTGAACTCACAAAAATGCAGGTAGAAAAAGAGGAGCCACTCTGGACTGGGGTCAACGCATGCACATCATTGAAGGGATTGCTCAAGGTCTTCTCTATCTGCATAAGTACTCAAGATTAAGAGTCATTCATCGAGATCTAAAAACAAGTAACATATTATTGGATGCTCATATGAATCCCAAGATATCAGATTTTGGCATGGCAAGGATTTGTCAGGAGAATGAATCTCAAGGTGTTACGAAAAGGGTCGTCGGGACATAGTGAGTAATTTCCTTTTGTCATTGAATAAGTACACATTTGCAAGTATTCACTCTTCTACAACATATGGACTTATCATGAAATCCGTAAATTCTATATGTTTGTTGATATAATGCCTCTTTCTCTTCTTTTCTCTTTAATATTGGAAACAGTGGTTATATGTCCCCTGAATATGCAGTACATGGCCATTTCTCTACAAAATCTGATGTATTCAGCTATGGAGTCATTTTACTGGAGATAGTGAGTGGTCGAAAAAGCACATCCACTTTTGAGTGCTTGAACCACTCATTGAGCTTGCTAGGATTTGTAAGTACTCCCAAAACTCCTCCATTCGGAGTACGTTCAATTTTCATGCATTTTCAATATCACTTAAAAACTCACAAACATGACAAATCTGTGAAGGCTTGGAACCTATGGAAAGATGATCGCAGTGGAGAACTGATGGATCCGACGTTGGCTGATTCATATCGAATGAGAGAACTTCAGCTATGCATACAGGTAGCTCTCCTATGCGTTCAAGAAAATCCAGAAGATAGGCCCGCCATGTCTGATGTCGTTTCCATGCTTTCGAATGACGCAAGTCTTTTGCCTGCTCCGAAGAAGCCTGCCTTCTCCACTTACATGAGTCTGGCTGATGTTGATTCCCCTAGAAGACTCGATAAAAAACCTTCGCATTTCAGCGTAACAATTTCGGCATTAGAAGCTCGATAAGATAAAGTCTCTGTTTTTAACGTCTGTGAAGTAACTTAATGGAAGTTGTATTTGATCTGTTTTTTCATTCCCCTTTCCTCTATTTTTCACTTCCTTTAGTTTCATGACTCAAATAAATACTAAAACTTTATATGAGTGATTCAAATGTCAAAGCCAAGAAGCTAAGCATGTGAAGACATCATAGCCAAGGGATTTTGGTGAAATTAATATCTTTATACGTCCTAAATTGTAAAATAGACTCAGTTTTTATCATAAGATCAAAATGTCCCAGTGTTCCTATTCAAAAAAAAAAAAAAAAAAAAAAAAAAAAGCCAATGGTCATAGTGTGATGTACTAGGAGACAATTTGACGACAATTTGTTACGTAATGTAGTATATGCCAAAGATATTTCATAAATGATAAAAGGATGAACTTCGAAGTTCAAATTTTGATCGCCTGTTTTAGCAAGGTATAT
>JXTC01000350.1:131588-171056 GCA_002914845.1 Trema orientale
TCCATCAAATAAAACAACATACTCAAATTATGAAACCCAAAATCTATGAACCATTTTTTCAAATTCATTTACCGGTCATAAATCAAAGAATCCTGATATATATAATGCATTGGAGGATTATATATAAATATATGATTAACAAAATTTCACAGGTAAGGGAATTTGAATCGAATATGCATGTACATCAAAACATGAAAGAATGGCGCAGTTAAGGGAATAGCACGGGAACAAAAACAGAAACAATAGTTCCAAGGTTATTACCAAACAAATATGAGGGAATGTCGAAAGCGACTGAGAGGTTGAAGATCGAGTCCGAGAGGTTGAAGATCGAGTTCGCGAGGTCTTCCCGGGTGATGCCGGAGTTGGAGAAGAGCGTCTTGGCCAGGTAATCGACGATGTTAGCGTCAGAGATAAGTGGGCGATAGTCAGTAACGGAGCTTCAAACTTTGATGAGAAAATGAGCGAGAAAATGGGAGAAAATGGTTCAGATTTTAGTGAAAATGGCGAGAAATTTTGAGAAGAGGGAAACTGGTTGCAGTGTAGAGGGAAAGTGGGTTGGACGAAATAGATATTGGGGAAAATGGGAGGAATTGGGCTTCTTCGTTTTGGGCTTGTCAAGGGTAGCTTCGGTATTACAAATTCTAACGAGCTTTAGTTTTGGACATATAGCTATAATAAACGGGCTGTAGTCATGAATTGAGTTCTGGACTTTAAATTGGTCAAATATCTATTTCGCCCTTTAAACTTTAACTTGCAACTCAAAAACTTGACTTTAAATAATTATTTTAAATTAAAAGTAATTTATGGAATAATAATTTATAGTATCCTTATTTTTTATTATAAACGTTAACTTGCAACTCAAAGACTCGACTTTGAATAATTATTTTAAATTAAAAGTAATTTATGGAATAATAATTTATAGTATCCTAATTTGTTTAGTATATTACTTAAGTCTGCGCTGCATTAGCTTGATAAAACGACGAAATAATCGACAACAATTAGTATGGGAGGACTCATCCAAAAATTTATCAAAACCAACTCATTAATTTAAAAGATAAAAAGGTTTTTTTTTTTACCCTATATTAGTCTACTAGCTAGTGTCTACACCGTGATAAAAAGGACTCATCTATAATCGTTATCGAAACTTACTCTTATTAACATGTCACATATTTAAAATTAGTGTCAATGTGGGCACCAATATTACTGAATAAGAATGCCCCAATTGATTTCCTATTTATAGAGTAGGCACTAGCTTAAGAATTACGGTTTATTGGTTCCCATTTATTAAGTTAATTTGATTGATTTAATTTAATTACTCCTTCAAGAAAAATCAATTTAATTACATTATTTTATATTTCAAGCAAATTTATGCCCAGACACATTGAGGAGGCAACTGAAAGGTTGTGTATTTCTTATACTTTTCTCTTCATTTTCTTGATTTTCTGGATGATGAACTTATAATTTGTATATATTGTAAGAAGATTATGAATCTGAGAAATACCGTCGTACGGAAAATGGGACGAAGTTTATTCAGAATTTAAAGTTTTTGACAATTAAGCTCATTAGTCAAAGGAAGAACGAATTTGAGATAAATATATATATAACATGTTCAAGAAAGCAAAACAGATGATGACAATTCTTTATGCTCCTCCTTTGAGATCAGATGTTATTGGATAGATAAGAGAACATGAGAAGTCTTCAGTTGATGTTAAAGCGAAGTTTCATCCGATATGAGAGCCTTTGATTTCTTTTATTTTACTGTAGTGTTATATACGTGTATATATATATATATGGTTGCCAATCGAGTAAGTATTTTTTTTAAAGCTATGTGTAGGTATTCTTTTAACCGTTGGATCATTATCCAATGATGATCCAACGGTTATAATAAGATATATGAAAAAACGTGAATCATTAATATTATTTCTCTCTCTTACTTTTTAATTAAAAAAAATATACATGAAAAACTTTTATTGGCCAAAATGATACTAATGTATAGATAAAAAAAAAAATACCTACTGAATTAGTGCCCTCTATATATATATATCAACAGATGATTTGTGACTCTTTAGGAAACTAGATATGCTAGGAACTACTTTAGCAGTTCTTTTATGTGCAAGACTCTATTTTCAGGTTTGAAAACCATGAAAAACGGAAATTAAAGCCAATCCAAACTAATTTTATTTATGTGTAACTCCCTTGAAATCAGATATATCTAGAGATGTGATAGAGGAGGCTTGTGATTGATTTATGAATTACTTTGATAGATTATTGTGTCTAGGCAAGGGGATGGGTACTCAAGTTTTAAACATCTTTTATTGTCTACAAAGAAGATTTAATAATGGTGATGAAAGAGAATCTATAGTTATAATATGTGGTCATATGCAACGCAATGGAGCTTGTTCTAACTCTCTCATCTTCTTGGTTCAAAATCTTTGGATTCTAGAATTGTGGGGTTTAGGGAATTTTGATGAATAAAAATAAAGCTAGATAATATCCCCAAATCCAAGCTTGAGATGAGTATTCTTAGTTGAATATGCCGTACGCCTTCTGAGCTAAAATGCTTTTTATCATCAGTTACAAGCCCAATCCGATGTTAGCAGAGATAATATTGGTCATTCAAATTCAAATTCCTAACAACCAGCAAGCTTCAGTTCCTATGATAATGCAACCGAGATATTCATGGATNGTTTTTTGTCTCTTCTTTCTTAAGATGAGACCCATGTAGATATTTTTGGATTCCATTATGCTCAAAATAGTCCTTGTATCAGTCATCTTTTCTTTACAGATGATAGTCTGGTTTTTAGTCGAGCAAATGTTCAGGATGTGGGGGCCCTCCAGAGGATTCTCCAATGGTATGAGGATGCGTCCGATAAGAAAATTAACCTGAAAAAGTCTGCCATCACCCTCGGTCCAAACACTGATGACATCACTACTCAAGCTATTTTGCAAATTGTAGAGCTTGGAGCTGTTCAATCCCATGATAAGTACTTTAGGCTTCCAACTGTGGTCGGTTGCAATAAACGTCGAACTTTTGAGCATATAATTGAACGAGTTAGGAAGCGAGCTCAGAGTTGGCGCATGGTGTTAGCAGAGATAATATTGGTCATTCAAATTCAAATTCCTAACAACCAGCAAGCTTCAGTTCCTATGATAATGCAACCAAGATATTCATGGATGCATTCTTTTATTTGTTAATTATCAGTTCCTATTTTTATGTATATTTAAAATTCAAAATCTGATGTAGAATATTCTTTTTGCTTCCATTTTCACATGTATATATATAGGCATTCTGCCTTTGATAATAAGTAAGCCACTTCGTATATTAAAATATTCCTTTATGGTATCAAGAGCCTAGCTACACTCCAACGAGTATTACTCCAATTTTTTTTTTCTTTCTCTCCGTTATGGCCGAAGACCAACCCCAACCTATAGTTATTAATGCCAATAACCCTGCTCCTCATTTAATTGCTATCAACTCCGCTGCCCAGCTTCCAGTAAAACTTTCTGCAACCAATTACCCTTCATGGCGTGCTCAGTTTTACTCTCTTTTGTTTGGTTATGATTTGCTTGGGTTCATTGATGGAACCAAACCCTGCCTACCAGCTACTATAACAGTCAACAATGTCCCCTCGCCAAATCCTACCCTTGTTCTTTGGCAACGTCAGGATTAACTTTTACTTCATGCGATCCTTGCCTCCTTATCAGACACTGTCATGCCACTCTTGGCCTTATCGGCCACCTCCCGTGAGGCTTGGGTTCGAGCTGCTGGATTGTATGCCAACCGTTCTCGTTCTCGCATCATGTACCTCAAGGATCGTCTTCATCTCCTCTCCAAAGGATCGAAATTAATATCGGAATATCTTCAATATGTCAAATCTATTTCTGATGAGTTGGCTCTTATCAATGCCCCTCTGGCAGATGATGATATGGTACTCTACTGTCTTAATGGTCTTGGTCCCGACTTCAAAGAAATCACAGCTGCTGTTCGTGCTCGTGAAAATCCCATCTCCTTTGAGGAGCTTCATGATAAATTGGTGGAACAAGAAACAATGCTATCTCGAGCTGAATCCAAAGCTGATCCCTCCCCTGTTTCAGTTCACTACACCCAGAGTGCCCATCGACCTCAAAATAACCGAGGCTTTAACATCCAAAATTTCCATAACCATCCCAACAACAATCGAGGTGTTCCCTCCAACCAAAACAGAAATAATAACCCCCGCCCAAATCAGCCTCCTCTCATTTGTCAATTCTGTAACAAGCGCGGTCACGTAGCTCGTTATTGTCATACTCTTAAGAATAAGCTTCAACACTCCAACCCCTCTCCTGCAGTTAACTACACCACCTTGAACCATGGCAACTCCAATTGGCTTGTTGACTCTGCTGCCAGTCACCATGTAACTAGTGATCTTAACAATCTCTCCATGCATGATAACTATGACGGTGGTGATGATGTTCTCATTGGTGACGGATTCGGACTTGCTATCACTCATACTGGTTCGACTCGTATTTTTCATAAAGCTAAGAGTTTTTCATTATCTAATGTTCTCTGTGTGCCTTCAATCCAAAAGAACCTGATTTCTGTTTCCAAATTTTGCAAATCCAATAATGTTTCCATTGAGTTTTTTCCTTCCTTTTTTATTGTTAAGGATCTCAACACGGGGGCACGACTTCTACAGGGCCCGAATAATGACGGTGTTCATGAGTGGCCAAAAAGTGACATTTCTCTCAACCATCGACCGTGTGCTATGCTTGGCATCAAAACCTCCATCAAAAGTTGGCATGACCGACTTGGGCACCCTTCTTTCCAAGTTCTTCAAAGTGTTGTCAAGTCCATGTCCTTACCTGTGTCATCTTCTCAGTCCTTTTCTAATTTTTATTGCAATTCTTGTTTAAGCAATAAGAGTCACAAGCTTCCTTTTGGTTCTTCGTCTTTAGTGAGTCGTGGTCCATTAGACTTAGTTTATTCAGATGTTTGGGGGCCTTCCCCAGTTGCTTCCATTAATAAATTCAAATATTACGTTATTTTTGTGGATCATTATACTAAATATACTTGGCTTTATCCCATTTATTTAAAGTCAGATGTCATGAATGTGTTTACCAATTTTAAATCTCTGGTAGAAAATTAT
Source organism: Trema orientale (assembly GCA_002914845.1). Lineage (NCBI taxonomy): Eukaryota > Viridiplantae > Streptophyta > Magnoliopsida > Rosales > Cannabaceae > Trema > Trema orientale. The sequence goes on from JXTC01000350.1 coordinate 136,715, forward strand.
TTTAAAACAAGACTGGTCACTCTTTATTTTGATATGGATGGAGAATACATAAAACTTAAGACTTTTTTGCTTTCTCATGATGTTCAACATCTCACTACACCATCACATACTCCCCAACACAATGGCTCTGCTGAAAGGCGTCATCGTCATATCATTGAAACTGGTCTTACCCTTCTTCACCAAGCCTCTATTCCTCTGTCTTACTGGTCATTTGCTTTCCAAACTACCACTTATCTCATAAATCGCCTTCCCACTCGCATTCTCCAGTCCAAATCTCCAATTGAGGCTCTTTTTCATACCCCACCTAACTATTCAAAATTGAAAATTTTTGGGTGTCTTTGTTATCCTTGGCTTCGTCCATATACCAAACACAAACTAGAGTCCCGCTCCATACCATGTGTTTTCCTTGGATACTCTACTCAACAAAGTGCTTACAAATGTCTAGATCTCTCTACCAATAAAATTTATGTCTCCCGTCATGTTCAGTTTGTTGAGTCTGTGTTTCCTTTTTCAACTACAAAATTATCCCATCTCTCTTCCAACAATATAGCTCAATGGTCCACTTGTTCCTCGTTTCTTGCATCACTTGAATCGCCACATTTTGTTGTGCCTGTGTCTTCTCCGCCTGTGCCTCAGACCATGACTGCTCCTGCTGTGACTGAAGTTGTTTCCTCTATTGCCCAGCCATCAACTCCTACCACTGCTGCCACTCATACTACTGTCCAATCTTTGGCGCCAAGTGGAATCGTGCCCTCACCCATAAAGTCACCACCTCGGCCACAAAACCGCACCCACTCTATGGTAACAAGGTCACTTAACAATATTTTTAAACCTAAACAGATAAATGCCACAACCAAACACTCCATTTCTCCTTCTCTTGAACCAATCTGTGTGTCTTCAGCAATTCGTGATCCTTCTTGGCGCGCAGCCATGAATGACGAGCTCAATGCTCTTATACACAATGGTACTTGGGAGCTTGTTCTGAGATCTCCTAATCAAAATATTGTTGGCTGTAAATGGGTGTTTAGAATGAAACGGAATCTAAACGGCACGGTTTCTCGTTACAAAGCCCGGTTAGTTGCTAAAGGTTTCCATCAACGACCTGGGATAGATTATCATGAAACATTTAGCCCAGTTGTTAAACCAACTACTATTCGGTTGGTTCTCTCTATTGCCTTGAGTAATGATTGGCCTATTCGTCAAATGGATGTAAACAATGCTTTTTTACATGGTACTCTTCATGAGGAAGTTTATATGATGCAACCTCCAGGTTTTGTTGATCAAACACTTCCCTCCCATGTTTGTCGTCTCCATAAGGCCATCTATGGACTTAAGCAAGCCCCCCGAGCTTGGTATAATGAGTTGAGGGAGTTTCTTATCTCCTATGGCTTCTCAAATTCTCGGTCGGATACTTCTCTCTTTATTTATCAGTCTAACGATTGTGTTATATATTTTCTTGTGTATGTGGATGATTTGCTTGTTACAGGAAATAATTCTCAGCAACTTGACCATTTCTGCAAAGCACTCTCTCATTGTTTTTCTTTAAAGGATTTGGGTCCTCTACACTATTTTCTCGGTGTCGAAGTTCTTCCGACCTCGCAAGGATTGTTTCTTAGTCAACACAAATACATACATGATCTTCTCACACGGACAAAGATGGATGGTGCTAAAGATGCACTTACACCTATGTCTACTACTGAGTGTCTTCTCCTTGTTGATGGATCTCCAGTGGCTAATGCTACCGAATATCGACAAGTTGTGGGGTCTTTACAATATCTATCTTTGACTCGGCCAGATATATCTTTTACAGTGAATAAACTTGCTCAATTCATGCACTCCCCTACAAAAACACTGGTCAACTGCAAAGCGCTTGCTTCGTTATCTTAAGCACACTATTTTTCATGGCCTACATCTGCGTCACAAGCAACCTCTATCTCTTCATGCCTTCTCAGACGCAGATTGGGCTGGCAATCCTCATGATCGAATCTCTACATCTGCTTATCTTGTTTATCTCGGTAGTAATCTTATTTCTTGGTCATCGAAAAAGCAAAAGTCCGTTGCCAGATCCTCTACAGAAGCCGAATATAGATCAGTTGCGTCCACCGCCGCAGAACTTTCGTGGGTTCTTTCTCTTCTGCAGGAGCTTGGGGTTCAAACATCTCCTCCAACTATCTACTGTGACAACATGGGAGCTACCTATCTTTGTGCCAATCCCGTATTTCATTCGCGGATGAAACATATTGCAATTGACTTTCATTTTGTTCGAGCTAAGATGGCTTCCGGAGTGCTTCGAGTCTCGCATGTTTCGACTCAAGATCAGTTAGCAGATCTTCTCACCAAACCGCTATCGAGAGTGCGTCATAATCAGCTTACATCCAAGATTGGTGTCTCCAATGGCTCCACCATCTTGCGGGGGCATGTTAGCAGAGATAATATTGGTCATTCAAATTCAAATTCCTAACAACCAGCAAGCTTCAGTTCCTATGATAATGTAACCGAGATATTCATGGATGCATTCTTTTATTTGTTAATTATCNATGTTAGCAGAGATAATATTGGTCATTCAAATTCAAATTCCTAACAACCAGCAAGCTTCAGTTCCTATGATAATGCAACCGAGATATTCATGGATGCATTCTTTTATTTGTTAATTATCGGTTCCTATTTTTATGTATATTTAAAATTCAAAATCTGATGTAGAATATTCTTTTTGCTTCCATCTTCACATGTATATATATAGGCATTCTGCCTTTGATAATAAACAAGCCACTTCGTATATTAAAATATTCCTTTATCCGAGCCATGTGGTTGAATGTTCACCTTTCAGCTTTGAATGTGGATCCCAATATTTTAGAAAGATGTGCTCATCCTTTATTAATAAGAAGCTAATTAGATCGTAAAAATCACTGGCATTGATAATTAGCATTATTCGAACAATTCAAGGTCCTACAACAATTCAACGTCCTACAACGCCCATTTGTGTATGATAATCCGAATACTGCTCTGTTATTATAATGGTCGAAATTTGCCTCACACAACCAAACTTCCTTTTTTTCAAAAAAAGCATATGTAAATGTGAGATAAGCAAGAATGTCTCAATAGAATAATTTCAACATGGATGACAATTAATGTATCTACCTGCATATAATGCTACTGTGCACCTGAGAAAAACACACCAGAATTTGCCACGGCAAAATATATGAATCTCAAAATATCAGATTTTGGCAAGGCAAGAATCTGTCGTGAGAATGAGCCTCAAGGTGTTGTGAAAAGGATCATCCGGGCATAGCAAGTAATTTCTTTTGTCTTTAAATAGGTACACAGTTGTAAGTATTCACACCTCTAGAATGTGTGAACTTAGGAAATCCATGGAGTCTATATGTTGTTGACACAATGCATGGCTCTCTCTCTTCTCTTGTACGTTGGAAACAGCAGTGGTTACATATCCCTTGAAAATGCAGTGCATGGCCATTTTTCCACAAAATCTGATGTGTTCAGCTATGGAATCGTTTTACTAGATATAGTGAGAGGTCGAAAAAGCACATCCACTTTTGAGTGTTTGATCCACTCATTGAGCGTGCTAGGATATGCAAATAATCACAAAATTCCTTCTCTTGTAGTGTGTTCAATTTTCATGCATTTTCAATGTCACTTAAAAACTCACAAATATGACAAATCTGTGAAGGCTTGGAACCTATGGAAAGATGATCGTGGTGGAGAATTGATAGATCATGTCGTATGAATGAACTTCAGGTATGCATACCGGTAGCCCTCTTACGCGTTCAAGAAAATCCAGAAGACAGGCCCAAAGAACTTCAGCTATGTCCAATGTCGTTTCGATGCTTGGGAATGACACAAGTCTCTTGCCTGCTCCAAAGAAGCCTGCCTTGTCAACTTACATGAGTCTGGCTGATGTTGATTCCTCTAGAAGACTCGATAAAAAACCTTCTCGTTTCAGTATAACAATTTCGGCATTAGGAGCTCGATAAGATAAAAGTGTATGTTTCTGTTAATAGTAAACTAACTTAATGGAAATTGTATTTGCTCTGTTTCAAATGCCAAAGCCTAGAAGCTTATCACGCGAAGACATCATGGCCAAGGAACTTTAGTGAAAATCATGTCTTTATCTCCTAAATTGTAAAATATAATCCGCAATTTCTGTCAAAATGATCCAAACGTCCTATTGCCATGTACTGCATGACAATTTGATCATAAAATGCCTAACAATTGTCTCATGTAATGTAACACAGAAAAAATCAATTCATAATTTCATCATGCATTTTAATATTTCAAATGTCAAATTCCAATTAGAAGCTTTCGAATAAAACGATGAACTTCAAATTTTGGTCACGTGTTTTAGCATGGTAGATCTAGCATAGACTTGTGTGTCAGTTGTATTATATAGCTCAGACTTAACTAAGAGATACTTTTAAGTATCAAATCTGAATAAAAGAAATTTCAACTGAGTTCACGTTTTACTTTGATTTATTATGGTTTCGGTGCCATATAATATTGATCGCTCTTTTATCATGTATTAATGATCAAATTTTGCATTATACACAAGTATGAAATTTCTTTAATATCAATTTTTAACAATTTAGAGCAAAGAATATATTTTCCTGCCATATAATTGTACTGCTCACGGAGAAAGAATACATTACAAAAAGAAAAAAGAAAAACACCAAAAACAAATAAAAGAAGAGAAAAGAAAACAAGTGGTGCAAGCTAAGCTTCACAATAAATCTATTTTTCTATATTGATCATAAGAAAGATAATTAAAATTATTAAAGAGGTAATTAAAAAGAAAAAAAAGAAGCAATACCATGCACACTCCCAAATATTAGTGCGAGTCTGAGGCCTAAGCTCTCTTGCTGATATAGAGAAGAAACCTTCCGAGTATTCCCAATTGCTGCCATCGCTCTATATCTTCTCTTGTTTTGATTGAAAGGGAGAGAAGGTGTTTCAATTCTAGAAAACTAAAAAAACAATTTCTAAAGAAACACCTTCTCTCCCCTTCGACCATAAAAAGAGAGACTCATGCGTGGCACCAATATCGTGAATAAGAATTCCCAATTGCATTCCTATTTATAGGGTAAGAAGTAGCTTAAGAATTACGCTTTATTAGTTAGTTCTCTTTTTAAAGTTAATTTCTAATAGCCTTTAGATTTATTTGATTTAATTTAATTACATTATTTTATTTTTGAAAAGATAAATAATATAGATTTTTTAATTTTATTATATAAAATTTATTTTTAACTAGAATTCGAACCCGTCTCTTCCACACACTCACACACACTCTTAATAATCCCAATAATCCTAGACATTGACTTGCAATAAAAGACTTAAAGACTTTAAATAATTATTTTTAATTAAAAGTAATTTATGGAGTAGTAATTCATAGTATTGTAATTTTTTTTATCTTACTACTTAGGGGTGAACTACATTAGCGTCATAAAACAATGAAATAATAAATAGTAATTAGTATGAAAGGAACTCATCTATAAATTTATCAAAACTAACATATTAATTTAAAAGATAATAGGATTTTTTAATTGTAAAATGGGTCTACTAGTACTCTCATGGTGACAGAAAGGACTCATCTATAGACGATATCAAAATTTACTTTCGTTGTCATGTCACATATCTAAATTACTTAGCTGCTCATTTTCCAACAAATCATAAAACAACTTATAGACCCTGCCAGAACTCGACCGTGCTCAACTGTACTATGCTAAACTTTATTTAACATGTTAAAATATATGCTTGAAATTTTTCTGTTTTTCAGTTTTATTTTTTTGGTACTCGACCTTGGACAAAATTTTTGACCAGTCGAGTTTTAGGGAGGCCTGAGACGTTTAGAATTCCAAAAACAATTTATTGAATGAGTTAAACTATTTCTTTTTCTTTTTTCACCATGGCCTTTAAAAAATTGTCAGAATTGTCAATGCCGCTAAATAAAGAAACAAACTTCTTCCCCATATTTATATAGATTCTCATACAACAAACCTCTGATAAATCGAAGTCAACTTTTTCAAAACTAATTGTCATTGGATATAATAAGAAACATACTAAAGGATATCTATGATGCTTAGCATCACCATTTTAAATTTACATGTAGGTCAAATAATTTTATTAGTTGAAGTCTTAGCGCCGCACATATAACAATTGTAACAAAGATTTGTATCAAATAACATATTTTGAATTACGAAAGTGGATTCTGTAAGAAATTATATTATATAATTCAGATTTCATAAAATTTTACAATTCAATTTAACCATTTTATGCACCCCTCTAATTTTATTTTTTCAATGAAATAAATGCGCCCCTCTAGTTGAGAGTGCCCGAATGAAAAGAAAAAATTAAACACTTATTTGTACTCATTCTCTAACGGAACAAATTTTTCCTCACATATATATTTCGAAACATGGTTTTGTTTCTCTTCTTTTTTAGGTTTTGAATTATTTATAAACATGTTCATAAAATCATCAGAAAAAGAGTCATGTAATGTTTCTTTTGGACCTAGAAAAGACAAATTCATTTTCATCATTACTTTTTTATTTTGCTTCATATTACTTTTCTTTGGTTTCTAAATCCTACTATAGAGATACTTTTGGGTTAATGGCAATAACTATGCAACCAATGGCAATTTCGTAAAATCTCAGATTTCAAGGTGTATTTTGCTCATTTTACTAATTTTCAGATTTAATGATAGTTGGACTAAGTTGCAAAAGTTTTAAGAAGCAGGGACTAAATCGTAATTTCTATAGAGGACTAAATCGAATGAATTTGAAAGTTGGGGGCCTATTTTATAATTTTAGAAAAATTGCATTGTCCCATGCAAAACCCATGTGGGATTGTCTATATCTTCTCCTTTCTCTCTCTTCCTCACTCATTCTCTCTCTGTTTCTCTCTTGTCGAAGCCCCTGAAGGACCAAGAAACCAGGTGCTACCCAGGAGGACCCCTGGTGAAGCTTCGCCATGCCGCCAGCAACCTGCTGCCTAGCTCTCACAGTCGCCGGAGCTGCCAAACGCCGACGAGGAACTCGAGAAGTCGCGGATGTTTTCATTCACTGGCAACTCTTTCAGCCACTATTTCACTTCAAACTGGACTCGTTGGATTCGTATTGTAGCAAGAATCGTCAAGGTATGTATTTCGCGATCCAGTTTTGTCTGAATCAAAAGTTGCCATTTTTGGGTGTTTTGAGCTTTAAGTTTGAATTTTTAGTCCGCCCATTGGATTACGTTTTTGATGTTATTTTTGGAATATACTCAAAAGATGGAGAAGATTGATATATATTGACTATGTTTGGTGACCAGCACGAAAAACGAAATCGGACGGCTAAGATTTGATTAGTTTTGCATGTCACCGGTCCGATGTGGGCTCAGACCCGAATTGGACGAATTATATATCTAACTTATCTATTTTGGGTGCTATGAATTCAGTGAAGAGATCCGTTTGTGGGTTTGAAGCTCTATTGAGAAGTTAATTTTTTACAAGAGAATGATCGAGGGCTTAGAATTAGTTCCCAATAACACCTTGAGGATCTAATAGTATGGTATCGTTATTCTAGTGAGATAGGGATTCGGTTACTTCTGTTATAAAGTGTTTTCGAATAAAACTTATTTTCTGCAACATATAAGAATAAATGTGAGTTTAGAACTATTTGAATATCTGTTATGGAAATTAATTATATGATATATATTATATTACTTTGGAAAATTTTCTGAGTGCAGGTTATGTTTGGGTATATTAAAAATAGGACCGTTATGCTGCCTATTTTTTTCTATAAAACCTAATATGTATATTTTATTGAAAAACTAGAGTTCACACTTCATTTCTATATTGCATGTGTCATAGGATCATACATGGGCACCATGTTAGCATTATGGGTTTATAGTGTGGTGCTGCATGCCCCACCGTCAGTGTAGAGTCTGTAAATCCGTGTGGGATTTGTTACTTCTGATTATCTCCTCATTTTGTAGGCATAGGCAATTCGGTTGCCCCTTTAGGTTTGGTAGGCGATACATAGGTTTTCCCTCTGGGTATGGGCTTAGGTGTCAGGTAAGCTGTTAGGTACACTTAGTATCATTATCCTGGGTTTCCATAGATGACAGGATGTGAGCTCATGGGTATGGGTTGATTTGTGTCACATGCATATGAATTGGATGGTTTTGTTTACACTATTTTATTTATGCATATACATGTGGATTTCTAGTTTTGGATTATTATATATGTATGTATTGGATTTAAACTAATATGCAGGAACTTTTTATCACTAAAATATTTCAATCAAGGTAACTACTTTTCTACTGGCTATTTTATGCTCACCCCCTACCTTTCTTCCTTAGGTGGTGTCTAGTGTGATCTTGGTGATTAAGAGGATTAGGAGGTGATCTCTGATCGTAGTTCATCGTCTTAGTAATGCTAGAGGCTTGTTGATGTATTGTTTGGATTTTGTAGTAGCATTGCACTAAGATTACTACGTTCTATTTTGTCTATGAATTTATGTATACTATTCTGGTATTTAACCCTTGTGGTGAATGATGATGATGCTTAGACTTATATTTGATTTATGTTTTTCAGTTATTATTCGATCTATGTTTAATAGTATATACGAATCGTGGGAGAGGTTCACGGGACGAAATTCCAAATATCCTTTAAAATAGACTATTTTATAAAATTGAAACTTTTAAGACACTTTTCAAATAAATCAAATAATTTCTCATCTTTGTGAAATTCTCCTTCTTTCAGTGGCCCGACTTCGGGTCGTGACAAATTTAGTCTTTAAAGTTCTAATTATGACAATAAAACTTCTGAACTTTTTGATGTAAAGTAATTTGATCCTTACACTATCTTAATTGTACTCTACCATTAAATTCACAAAAACGCACATAAAGAGTACGTAGTCATATCTAAATGTATAGTCAAAAGGTAATTTATGAATTTTAAGCTTAAAAATGAATAATTACACAAAACTTTTATCTCAATTTACAAGTCTTAAAACTTTTAAAATGCAAATAATAAATTTTCCCTCTCTCTAATTTCTTTTGTTGACTTTATTTTCCCTTAAATACTATTTCAGATGAACAACGCACTCCCAGTACAACGAGAAAGGTATTTCAAGGTGCATAAAAATCATATTTAAAGGCCTATTACAACGCCTGTGTAAATGTCGTGGTTCCTTGCACTGTAAGAGGCTGCATGCTACTACAGCGCCTAATAGGCGACATGATATCTATAGGATATCAAGGCACTTATAAAGGCTCTTTTTGAACCTAATAAAGCACCTTGGTATCTTGATGAACGTTTTTTTATTCAGGTGCTCTATAAGCACTGAGGTACACCATTTCCAGAGAGTATCTTTAATATATTTGTACATACTTCTGAAATTTTACAAATATAATATCCAAATCTAGGAGATATACAAAATATTTTACATGAAATGGAACAAAATTATAAATTTACATATAACACTAACTAAAAAAATTCTAACTTAGCAATGTAATCATAGTCCATAATTTAAAAGTATTTAGATGAATAAACCAATATAGTAGAATCTATTTAATCATGATCATATCTATATATTCTAAAAACTAACTAAGTATATATCATGATATATCTCTTCTCTTGTTCTTTTACGTACAAGTCTCCATTTTTAGGTTGAAAAACCATGAAGCATGGAAATTAAAGCCAATCCAAACTAGTTTTATTGCATGGCCATTTTTCTACAAAATCTTATGTATTCAGCTATGAAATCGTTTTACTAGAGATAGTGACAGGTCGAAAAAATATATCCACTTTTAAGTGTTTGAACCACTCATTGAGCTTGCTAGGATGTATAAGTAATCACGACATTCCTTCTTTTGGAGTTTGTTCAATTTTCATCAATTTTCAGTATCAAATTTCATCCATTTTCAGTATCAATTTAATACTAAAACTTACAAATATGACAGACCTACGAAGACTTAGAACCTATGGAAAGCCGATCGCGGTGGAGAATTGCTGGATCCATTGGCTAATTCATGAAGTTACTTGATGGAAATTGGTTTTTTTTTTTTTTGTGTGAATACATCATATCAGGTTGCAAATGGTTAGAAATATAAATATATCGTAGTCTTCACATATTACAAACGTCCAATGACAAGGGATTTTGGTGAAACTAATTCCTCTATGCCCTAAATTGTAATATAGAACCCTTTTTTCTTGTCCAAAGATATGAAAATGCCCTACTACAAAATTTGCTTAAAATGGTCAAATTTTGCATTATTCACAAGTACAAATTAAATATCTTTAATATTAATTTTTTTTTTAAAAAAAATGAGGCTTAATTAATGACCTCTACTTATTATAAATTAAAAGAAAATACCTATTACTACCCAATCCTCATCCCATTAGGAATAATAGGTTTTTATGCCTATTTCTGATGTGACTCGAACCTAGGATGGAGATCCCAAGTAGTGGGTGCTTTTACCACTTGAGCCAACCCACTTTGTCAATATCTTTAATATCAATTTGTAAGTACTTCGAGCAATGCATATTTAACTGCCATATAATTGTCCTCACAAAAAAAAAAAAAAAAAAAAGAAGACAAGAAAGGAAAAACAAAGTGGTGCACGTCTAAGGTTGACAATAAATCTATTCTCCTATTGGTCATGCGTGAGATACCTTAAAGAAGCAAACTTCCAAAATAAGGTTGTACAACGTAGAATCAATACCATGCACTCTCCTAAATTAATCTTAATGGAAGTAATCTCTTGCTTATTAAAGAACTAAAACGATTAGAAACTTATAAGTAAAGAAAAAAAGGTACTTATACGTATGTACGCAAACTTGTTTGGGGCCTCCAATCTGCCATCTCTCTATATCTCTTCTCTTGTTTTGAGTGAGAGAGAGAATCTCAAGCCAGGAAGCCAAAGAAATTCTTTCTATCTCTCACACCCATAACAAGTGAGTGTGAGAGAGAGAATCTCAAGCCAGGAAGCTAAAGAAATTCTTTCCATCTCTCACACCCACAAAAAGAGAGATATAAATACATCAAAAGACATATCCCCCAAATTGTAAAATAGAACCCTTTTTTCTTGTCAAAAGATATCAAAATGCCCTAGTACAAAACTTGAGTATAATGGTCAAATTTCGCATCATGTACAAGTACAAAATTTCTTTCATAACAATTCTCAAAAAAAAAAAAATCATTCACATCAATATGTAACTACTTAGGGAGCAGTGAATATATACCTGCAACATAATTGTGCGATGCACAAAGAAAGAATACCTTAAAAAAATTACTCGAAAAAAAAGAGACAAGAAAAGAAAATAGAAGTAGTGGTGCATTACGTTTAAGGTTAACAACAAATCTATTCGCTTATTGGTCATAAGCACTAAGCAAGATGTTGGGTTTTATACGTTGACCCAATATTGTGGGCTATGGGATTTTATAATAATTATATAATATTAGGACTGTCTAATAAAGTGGGGCCAATTAAGTGATCTAATTGAGGGCTCAGGAAGTTACTAATTAAGTGTGGATTCTGTAATATGTGGTTACCTAATCCTAGTCCAATAAGGATTGATTGGGTCTCTATTGGTGACTAGTATATAAGGACATAACTATAGGGTTTTGGTCCCCAAGTCAAATAGAACATGTGCTCTTCTCCTCTGCCTCCATCAACAGAGAGAGACCCATTGAGCATACATAGAGTATTCTAATTGTGGAAGACCTTCTATCCTCAGGCTCTAATCAGTTAATTGCTTCCGCTTACGTGATCACATCCTTTACTGTCAAACACGATGGATTCAGGTTAGTCACAGGCTTAATCTCAACAAATCTTTTCCTGACAATTTGGCATGATAGATTCTGGGATTATATTTAGTTTATTAATCCATTATGTATATCTAACAAGTGGTATTAGAAATAAGAAATCATGTTAAATTGCTTAGGATAATCATATATATCTCTATTTTGTAATATCTTTACCTATTTGGCTTTCTAGGGTTTAGATATAGCATGTATAATTGATGAATTTTTTATGATTTTGTTGAGATATTCAGTGCTTGAGGGTTGAATTCTGAGTTTTGGGTCATAAAGATTGTAGATTAGGGTGAAAAATCCCATTAGGGTTGAGTTACCCGATTTTAAAATCGGGTAATCAACATTCAGGCCATAGCACGGTGCCGCGGTGCCGCATTGGTGGCGTCGCGGTGCCAAGCCACGGATTAGGTGGCGCTGCAGCACCAGTTGAACGGCGCTGCAGTGCCACCATGATCAAGGTGGTGCTGCGACACCACACATTGGTGCGGTAGTGCCACCACTTGGGTTCAGGAATTTTTTTTTTAGGTCGTTTTTGACCTAACTGAGATACACGGTCTCGGTTTTGGGTGGAATTGAGTCGTTTTTGACTCAATTCAAGGAGTTCCAGCCTAAAACTTAACCAAACAGTTATATTTTCTCAACCCAGCTTCAGTACGACCCACACTTTATCCGTTGAAAACTCTATTTGGCTTAAGAGTTGATAAAAGTGCTTAAAACTCAGTCGGTCATCCATAAAGATTTGTGCATTGAAATTTTCAGTTTAATATTCTGGACACTTTGGTTATTATTTTCTTTGCACTATTTGTTTAAATATTTTGAAATAGATGAGTTGAAATAACATGTTACCAAAGTAACCTCTATTCCGTAAATTTATTTATTTTGGAATATTTAAATGATTGTGTGTTTATTATTCATGCGAATAATTACCGGTCTAAAAGAATGTGATTATTTGGCTGAATAATAGATACATCTACGGTAATAGATATGTGATGGTTATCAAGTTTCCATGTGGACAGTAAATCGGCACAAAGGAAGATTTGCTGTCTGACAGAATTTACTGTCAATATTTGATTACTGCACTAAAGAGTACTATTTACAAGTTGATAAGTCAGTCTAAAGGAAGCTTATTGATGTTGTTTTGGGTATCTTGTGATGGAAGCCTATCTTATATATTTATTTGTTGTATGTCATGCTAGTATATCTTTTTTTTTTTGTATGCTTAGTCTATGACATATTTTTAATGTGAGCTGTTATTTTCTATTTTTTTGTGTTCTATTCAGTTTCTATTTAATATATATCTGCTAATATTAAGTCTAATATTTGTGTTTAATAACACAAACTTTAAGAAATAGAATAAGCACAATGTGCTCAGTTGCATTGGTCTTGACCTTGTGCTCCGGACAGAAAATCCTACTACTCTTACAGTTTAAAGTTCTTCAGTTGGTAAAGAAGAGTTTTGAGTAGTAAATTCGTTCTAATTACATAAGTCTCGTGGTCATGCAATACTCCACTACAGAAACCATAAAGGTGCTATATCTGAGGAGGTAAATGCTAAGTTGTTCCTTAAAGCAATTACAGATCGTTTTATAGAAAACGAAAAGGTCGAAATGAGTACCATTTTTGGGATCTCATTTTAATTCAGTATAAGGATTAAGGGAACATAAAGGATTATATTATGGAGATGCCTAATCCCACTTCCAAACTAAAGGCACTTAAGTTAGAGTAGTTGGCAGACTTGCTCGTGCATTCGGTTTCTATCTCTCTTCTTGCACAAATTATTTAGGCAAAGTTACAACACCCTTAAGTACAAATGATCTTTTTTTTTTGAGATCGTTTCTTATAGTGTGCAGGAAGAAAATAGGTTGACGCGAGAAAAGATTGAAAGTGCTCACTTAGCATGTACTTCTCAAGATAAGATAAGATAAGATAAGAAAAAAGAATAAATATAAGAAAGCTACAGTTATGTCTTTATAGCATAAAGTGCAAAAGGAAATAACATAAAGAATTTGTCTGTTTTGGCTTATAAAGAAGGGTATGCTTCTCAATTTTGTTTGTCATAAAGTTAATTAGCTCTTGTACTCAAATGCACTTAGTGAATAGATATGGATTCTACTATTCACATTCATGCAAGATTGTTTATGAAGCCAGTTGCAAATTGATGATGAAAGATTCATCTGTTTGGGCAATGGCAATACTACTTCAGTAGAAGCTATATAAGGTTATTTAGATTACAATTAGAGACTGGTTAAATTTTAGATTTGGAAAAGACTTTTAAAGAATTCTATTTCTGAGTCGAACAAATATAGTTATTCTTGTTCTTTCGTGAATAGTTCAATTTAGTTTCTTTTTAGATTCAAATTTCTTGCTACTAGTTCTTTGATTGATAATCTTTATAAATTGAAAATAATTGCCTCATCAAGTTAATCTTGCATATTAAGAAATATGGTACAAAAGTACAAGTCAATTAAAAGAATTTCTCTATGGTATAACACAAGCTTTTTTTTAATATATCTCTTAATAGAGAATGAATAGCATTGTGTCAAATGAAATTCTTAACTTACTTAACTTAGTGGACTTTAATTACATTAAGGTATACAGAATACTTAACTTAACGGACTTTAAAATCTGTGTTAAGTATATTAAAGAATACAGACAAATATAAGGAAATCAAGTATCAACAAGAGTTTGGACATCTTAGAGCTAATTTATACTGATACATGCAGACCATTCCATACAGTTATCTGGAATGACCAACAGTTTTACATTATGTTCATAGACAGTTATTCTCATTAAGGATACCTATTTTGGTTCATGAGAAGTCTCCATTTCTAGACGTATCTAAGTTTTTCTAATGCCCAAGTTGAAATTCAACTGAGCTAGGAAATTAAAGTTGTCAAAAATCTAATCACAATGCATACTATGGTAGGTAAGACAGATAAAGTAAACAAAGTCCAGAACCCTTCACTTAGTTCCTAGAGACGTACAGAATCGTCTGACAATACGAAATACCAGGGAAACCTAGTATAAATAGTATTGCTCAGTGACAATAAAGCAAACTTAAGGACATGGTAAGAAGTGTGATTAATTATTTTTCTTTACCTAAAATCACTCTAGGAACCTAAGAACTACAATTTACATACTAAGCAAAGCTTCCACTAAAAAAATGTAGCTAAAAACCCTATATGAACTATAGACTTGCAAGAAACCTAGCATTAGGTACTTGAATGTCTGGGGTTGTCCAACTAAGGTTAGGCCATACAGGTCATATAGAAAGAGATTGGACTTAAGAATTTTTGCTACTATTTCATTCGGTACTTTGAAAATTAATGGGATTTATTTTTATAATACCTCTTATAAATCCTTTTCAAAATGGGAAAATATAAATTCCTTGAGGATGTTAAGTTTGGGGGGAGAAAAAGTTAAGAATATTGTCTTTGAGGAGAAATTCGTTTCTCTTTCTTCAGTTGTAATTGAAAATGTTTAGGTTTCAGGCTTCTATATATGACATTATTCAAGATACAAATTCGGATTAAGACAATATTCAGCAGCTTCTAAAATGAGAAACTCAACAACCTCAAGAGAAAGTACCATGAAGGAAATCCATTAGAACATGTGTTTGATATGGGAGTAGAAAATGATCTAATTATTTTTACTCAAGCTAAAACAATATTCTAACTCTCAAAGTGGATTAATACCATAAGGAATGAGATGAAATCCATGAAGGACAATGACGTTTAAGATTTTGTCGATATTTAGGTTTGTCTAGTTCCAATAGTTTCACTCCAAAGAAAGGCATTATTTATAAAGAGACTTTCTTTCCAGTTTTACAGGAAAGGCTCTTTCAGGATAATTTTGGCACTAGTAGCTCATCATATTCTGGAATTACATTAGGAGAATTTAAAGACTACCAGTTTTCCGTTAAGATATTATAGATTCTATCTAGTCATTTTCTCATTTGGTTTTGAGGAAAATTTAAGTTGATGGTCTTATATATCATAAGTTCAGTGGGAGCAAGTTTATCTTCCTGATATTATATATCAATGACATACTTTTGGCTAGCAATAATATAGGCTTGTTGAACGAAACCAAAAAATTTCTATCGAAGGATATTAATGTGAAAGATCTTGGGGACATCTCTTTTGTACTAAGGAATATAGATACATTGAGATCCTTCCGGTTGTATCCTTTAGGATATTAACAAAGATCTATATCGATAAAGATTATGTTTCAGGAGATATGCCTATTAGCTAAGGGTGATAAATACAGTCTCAATCAGTGCCCATAATGATTTTGAAACTAAGGAAATACAGAAATTCTTTTATGCATTGGCAGTGGAGAATCTTATATTCAGGATTGTTAGGCAGATATTAATAACCTTCATGTGGATCATTAAGTAGCAGCAAAATAGGTTATGCAGAATTTAGAGAGAATATTAGTTTATGTGCTTACTTATCAGAAATTGGAGAAATTTCAGAGATCATTAGGTATTCTGATTCTATTTTTTGTTGGATGCCTATATAGTTACAGATCCACTTTTGGCTATATATATATTTGCTAAATAGAGGAGCTATTTGGAAAAATATTAAATAAACACTCACAGCTTTTTCACTACGGAGCAAAGTATATATATCTTGTTATAAGGTATCGATTTAGAGAATATAACTGTGGAACCTTATCACCAGGCTGCAAGTTGTGGTTGATAGTTTTAAAAGACTATTAAGGAATTATTGTGATAATTAAGCTGCATTGTTGTACTCTAATAACAACAGGAACTCTTGAAGTTAAAGCACATAGACTTTAAGTTATTTGTTATTAAAATAAAATATTCAGAGTTGGCAAGTGTCTAAGGAACATGTAAGTACAAACTCCATCATAGTGGCCACTCACCAAAGACTTATCACCTAAGGTGCTTTCATGAGCATATTGCTCATAATGGTGTTGTATTTTTAAAGATGTGCAGTTTCAGTGGGAGTTTGTAATTTAGTTCAAATGTTCATTAGTGACACTTATTCCTTATTTAATTTCTGTAGAATATGATCGATGGTTTTTGTAAACTCTGAATTCAGATATGATATTTCCCATATTTATCATATTATTATCTTTCCTACTGCGGTTTAAGCATAAAGTTTGCGGTAATGCATTAAGAGGAAAGACTAAGGTTGATCTCATTTCAGTTTAAAGTATGACCAAATAGAAAAAAGCATGTGAGATCACTTTTTGTGTAATTTCCATGCCACATATCCATACTTGATCTGTGTCATTGCGTGTATTAATTTGGTAATTATTGATGGGTTTAGTTGCCGACCTAAGTATAATGAAGGCCACTTTGGTTTTATGTTAATATACAAGATGATACAGATTGTCTTAAGGGGTAGTTTCTCAACAGACAGTAATAAAGTGCGCACTCAAGTTTTCATTATATAATTGTCTCAGGAAAAACTCATGTAGTCCAAGTGGAAAATTGTTGAGTTTTACACGTTGACCCAATATTGTGGGCTATGAGATTTTATAATAATTATATAATATTAGGACTGTCTAATAAAGTGGGGCCAATTAAGTGATCTAATTGAGGGCTCAGGAAGTTACCTATAGGGTGTGGACTCTGTAATGTGTGGTTACCTAATCCTAGTCCAATAAGGATTGATGGGGTCTCTATTGGTGACTAGTACATAAGGACATAACTATAGGGTTTTGGTCCCCAAGCCAAATAGAACGTGTGCTCTTCTCCTCTGCCTCCATCAACAGAGAGAGACCCATTAAGCATACATAGAGTATTCTGGTTGTGGAAGACCTTCTACCCTCAGGCTCTAATCAGTTAATCGCTTCCGCTTACGTGATCACATCCTTTGCTATCAAACACGATGGATTCAGGTTAGTCACGGGTTTACTCTCAACAAATCTTTTCCTGACAATTTGGCATGATAGATTCTGGGATTATATTTGGTTTATTAATCCATTATGTATATCTAACACAAGATACCTTAAGGAAGCAATTAATAGAATCAACATAAGTTTATACAACGTACAATCAATATCATGCACTCTCCTAAATCTTAGTGTGAGTCATCTGTTACATCGATTGGATTATACTAGGATTGGACTGTGTGAATTATTATACATATTTTTATATTGTGATTCTGGGGTAAAACAATGATGTGCTGCCGATATCACAGTAAATCCCAGAATAATACCAAGTTAAATTTTAAAGCATGATTTGATTCATGGATGCATGGTTATTGTGAACTGTCAAATGTTGTACATACCATCGGATCACACATGAGATACATCTTAGGCATCGTGGTGTTTAGTGGGCGGCTAGTATCCCTGGCCTCGGTGAGAGCCCGTAAACCCATGCGGAATTTTTATGATTATTCTCATTCAGTTGGTGTAGGCATTCAGTTGCCCCTCCGGTTCGGTAGGCTTAGACACATGGGTGTCCCTCTGGTTTTCTGGGATAGGTATCAGGCAGAGAGTATTTAGTACACGTAGTACGAGTTACTCTGGTTTGTGATGAGCGGATGTGAGCTCATGGAATGAGACGATTTATGATATGTATAATTATGTGTATTTGGTTTTAGTTTTGAATATGCTATTATTTTAGATATCAATTGTTTTATAAACTTGATTTTTAAAAGGATTTTGGAAAAGTATTAACCATATAGGTTCAGTAAAATTGCATCTATTCAAAAAAGTAATTGAATTTTCTACTGAGCATGTGAATGCTCACCCCCTACTTCTCACACTTTCAGGTGTTTGTCCAATTGAGGTAATAATTCTGGTGGCTAGACAAGTTGCATAGCTTGTACTTACAGTTTTACTTTAAATCTTTGGTGGGTGATCGTACTCTGTTGTCTTTCTTTATTCAATTATTTAGCCAAGATTATAAGTGAATGTATGAGGAAGATTTTGTTGTCACCGATTTTATGTAACATATTTTGGACATTGAACTAAAGTTTTTACTTAAATCAATTTATCAAAGCTTATGGTTTCTCAACAAGTATCGAGAAGAGATAATCTAGAAATTTTCTTAAACTCAATGGGTATTTTTTTTAAGTAATTAAGACTAATAAGAGTTTTAATGATTATAGAATTTATAGTGATTTGAGGTTCAAAACGAAACTATCTGATACTTGATTCCTCTTAAATTTTGTAAAATTAATATTTTATTATATTTTTATTTAAAATAATTAAAAGTCATGGCTTTGGATTTCCGGTCGTGACATTTAGCTTGTTAAATTTTAATTTTACCACTAACCCGATTTTGGGTCTTGACAAGTGAAGTATATACCAATTCACTTGATAATATAAATCTATATATTATTTTACTTTCATCGTCGTATGGTCATTCTGTTCAAAATTATTATTATTATTATTATTATTTTTATTATTATTTTGAAGGGAAATATTATATTTCTCCACTAAAGAAAGAAATTATTATTTATTATTATTATACCATAAATTATCTATATTAATAATTAAAATACCACAGACGTAAGAAACTAGAGAAAGTAAATGAAAAAGGAAAGAAAAAACAATTAGGTATCTTGGAACTTAATAAGGCGGCTACTATATATATACTTAATTCTTGTTTTCATTAGGTACTATATCGATAGGAACTCAGTTGGAGACACGATGACGGTGGAGCAAGTCTCTCTTGTTATGCTTGGAATTGAGAGAAGGTGTTTCTTTAACGTTTTAATTTGAAACACCTTCTCTCTCTTCCAATCAAAACAAGAGAGATATAGATCGATGGCAGCAAATAGGAATTGTATGCACTATATTATCTTGTTTATGATCAATACAGGAGCAGATTTTTTGTAAACCTTAGTGTGCACAACTTTTTTTGTTTTGTTTTGTTTTTGCTTTTTGCCTTTTCTTTTCTTTTGTTTTTTTTCTAATTTTTTTTTCCCCTGGTGTATTCAGGTATTCTTTCATTATGCGCAGTAAAATTATATGGCCGGTAAATATTCATTATTACGCTTAAGTATTTACAAACAATTGATATTAAAACATATTTGTACTTGTGTATAGTGCAAAATTTGACAATCAGACAATTGTTAGGTATTCTATGATCAAATTATCATGTAGTACATTAGGGCATTTCGATATTTCGATTTAAAAAAAAAACGATAAGGGGTGTATTATGTGGGAATGAAACCATAATAAATCAATTTTGAACTTGAAAAATTTTAGTAGTCTCTTTAATTCTAAGCTATATATTCAATTGACACAGGCCAGTCCATATACTAGATATACCATGCTAACTAAAACTCGAGTAAAGTTAAAATCAGATTCCGAAAGATCATCATTTTATCCCGAAGAGAGACTATGTAGTACTTGATTATAAAGCTTCTAATTGCATTTGACATTTTGAGATTAAAATACATGATAATATTATAAACTAGTTTTGGCATGTACTGCATTATGTGTGACAATTGTTAGCATTCGATGATTAAAATATTGTCATGTAGTACATAACAATAGGGCCTTCTGATCTTTTGATTAAAAAAATAATAGTTAGGGGTCTATTTTAACAATTTAAGGGATAAAGACATTATTTTCACCTAAACACCTCGTTTTTTGTTGTTTGTAAATAAAGAATTATGAAGCATCTATATCTCTAACCCTTTGATATATGATGTGATGTGAATTGGAAAAAAAAAAAAAAGGAAAAAGAAAAAACAGGACAAAAACAATTCCCAAGTTATATATAACTTCACAACCAATAACAAAAACTGATCTACCTCATCGAGTTTCTAAAGCCGAAAATGTTTCATCGATTGGAACCACATCGGACATGGCTGGCCTATCTTCTGAATTTTCTTGAAGACATGCATAGCTGAAGTTCATTCATATAACATGAATTGGCCATTGTTATATGAAAACATCCAATATGAAACATATTATTTTATTACTGCATAGAATATCTGAAAAAGAATGCAACCAAGAGAAAAAAAAAAAAAGGCAGTGCATGTTAAGGTTTGACAATAAATTTGTTCTTTTATATTGATCTCGCAAGATAATTAAAAATATTAAAAAAAAAAAGAAAAAAAGTACATGAAACATACGATCAATACCATGCACACTCCCAAATCTTAATGTCTTTATACTTATTTGCCTTCCAAGTATTCACAATTGCTGCCATCTCTCTAGTCTTCTCCTGTTTTGATTGGGTGTGGGAGAATGTTTTTCTGAATATATTTCTAAAGCTTTCAATTCTACTAAGTTTTAGAAACACATTCTCTCACACCCAAGCATAACAAAAGAGACTCTTGCTCTGAAAAAGATTAATTTTTGTCTCCAACTGAGTTCCTATGTTTATAGTATATAGTATCTTAATGTTTACGTTCTTTTGGTTTTGTGTGAGCTATATACACCGCCAGCAGAAGCTTCCCCACTTCAAGCCGAGGCTAATTTTTTGGTACCCATTTTTGGTTTTTCTTCATTCATATTTTCTTAAATTAAAATAAAATTTAAAATAATTTCATAGCAAGAATACATATAAAATAAAAATTTAATAAAAATATTCAACAAAAAAAATTGAGCTATCTATGTAGCTAGCTAGCTACCCAAGTCAATCTCATCCTAATCTGCGTTGTCTTGAGTGTCGGAAGTCGGGAGAGGAGGTTCAGGTTGGAAAAAGCAATGTAGATGGCAGGGGCATCGAAAGAATATCAAGAGTAGTAGGCGATTGAATAGATATATAACATCCCAGAATCAATCTCGCCAATGTGCTAGATATGTAACGCAGTTATTCGTTGAAGTACTACCTCTCTGCATCGCGCTGTGCTAGAAGAACTACTTCACGCTAGTGAGCAGCAGCCTAATAACTCTGTGTCTGGCTGAAAAGGTCTCGCAACTCAGAGTTAGATACAGGAGGATCCCGTGGTAGAGAACACTACAACAAAAAAGGCCTTTCATATAAGCGCCTTGAAAGATCTTTTACAGCGTCGCCAAAAGTACCTTAGTTTTAGGTGCCGTAATAGACCATGGCTACCAAGGTGCTTATAAGGTACCGTGGAAGACCTACCACGGCCTCTGTCAGGCACCTTGGTATCCGGGAATACCAAGCGCTTATAAGGCACCGTAGAAGGCGCCTTGGTAGGTCTTTCACTGCGCCTTATAAGCGCCTTGGTATCTCTTGGATACCAAAACGCTTTTTAAGTGCCTTGGTAGACCTACCAGGTACTTTTTGAGCGCCGCAGTACATATTTTTTGAGAATATTTTTAATATATTTGTCTATACCCCCTGAAATTTTATAAATAAAATCTAAATCCATTACATACACTAAATATTTCAAATAAAATAGAGTATAAATATAAATTTACATATTAATATTAAATAAAACTTACAAACTTAACAATAAAACATAGTCCATAATATAAAACGAAGTATATAATGAGTAAATCAACATAGTTAAACTATTTAATATAATAACTTAATCACGATCATATCCATATATTCTATAAAATAAGTATATACATTAGTTTTCTAAGCCAAACTAATATGATCATAAAAAACTACATAGTTTAAATGAACAAAGTCTAGGAACCTCAAATAAGAAATTGTATTAGTTCTTCGATCCACTCTTCAAGAAGTCCATTGATATTACCTTTTGTGTAGAAATTTTGTCCATTAAACTACAATTTTAAACACCCTATTTGTTACCATTATGGTAAATAATTTAATATTGGTTTGTTCAATGATTTCTCTCATAAATTTATATATGTAGAATCTGCATTCAACACTTACTAGTTGTCTTGGGTACTATACATAAAATTAGAAAAAATAAGTAGTTTTAATTAATCTTCTACCCAACGAGTGTTATTTATTTAAGTTTAGTACCTTTATTGGCTAATGAACTGGACCATTTGGTCTTCCTTTCTTCTCTTTTTCTGTATTATATATGATGAATACACTTTGAATTGGAAATGAATTACAAAAAATAAAAGATTAGCAACCGTAATTAAAATACTTTAAAAAACTTAACTATAACAAAATAACTATTAGAAAACTTACTTGATCATTGTTAAACCAATTTCCTCATGGAGAAATAAGTCTAGAGGATCTAGAAACCATACATAATCTTTGAGAGAATAAATCAGAAGCAACAATTAATGTTCCGTACTCATAAAATTGATGATAAAGATTATTTATATATAATCTATTTGCCAGCATTCATTCCTTATCAATTCTAAGCACATTTTTTAGAGGAAAAAAAAAACTTAAACAAATTTTTGTTTGTAAAGAAGACTTTATATTGAGCAACTAATATAACAAACTAGATTATACTTATTTTTGACATAGCCTCCCTTATTTCAAATAAGTAGCCAATCATATAAACGCATATCAACACAAATAGTGAACTCAAAGACACACACAATTATAACATTATCATTATATCACCACAATATATAATTTCTCATAACATATCTCCTCTAAATTAGACTTTCCCAAATGAAAATATAAAACTATTGAAAATGGTGACATAATCTAGGCAAAGAAATAATTGAGGCAACATACCTCAAATTGTTAATATATAAGTAATCTTCGTACTTCGAACTTCTACTAAAACTTATATATAAAAAAAGATAAAAAAAATAATTCAATATCTAAAATTCACACCACTTAAAAATTAAAAATTCAAAAACTTGAATTAAATACAAATACAAAATACGATTTTTAAACAATAACAAATTAAATTAAAACCTACATTAACCATGTATATAAAAAAAATTAAAAATAAAAAATAATTGCAAACTAGATCTCAAGTTAATTTACTCTCTAACTGCTTAAAACATAAACATACCTTCAATCCCAAAATTTTAGAACTAAATAAACTTCACACTTCACCTAAAGCATTTTTAAAAAATGGACATATTAACATCTATATTCTATAAGACAACGAACTATAATAACATAAATTCGGATTAATTCATACTAAAATAGAAAAACATAGCCAAAAATGAAATTTCTAGTAAATAAACAACTAAAGTAGCACTTACAAGAATTGAGATTGTCAATGTATAGCCAAAAAATTTCAATTTGATAATTTCGGATCTTAAATAAACGCACATTCAAACATAACCTAAAATATGAAATTTATACAAATTAATGGGTCAAAACTATAGTTAAAATAATGGGTAAAAAATTTAAATGACAAAAATGAGTTAGATTACCTTTTTCTCCGAAAAAGAATGGTATATTGAAGGTTAAGATTCTAAATCAACACATAGCCTAAAATATAAAATTTTCACAAATTAATAGGTTAAAATCATAGTTAAGACAATAGGTGATCTTAATTTTGTGATAAAAATAAGTTTAAAACGTTGGAAATACCTCTTTGGCTGGAAAATATGATGTATTGGAGCATGGAGGCATGGCTAGGCTTGGAGAGAACGTGATTTAAGCAAGAGAGAGCAAAATACTCTCTATGGTTCGTGATTTGCGGTCTTGTAGGCCCTTATACAGGGCCCTTATCACGGCGCCTTACAGGCACGGTGCCTATAAAGCACCATGAAAGACATTTACCTACCACGGTGCTTTTTAGGCGCTATGGTAGTTGAATGTCTTTCACGACAGTTTACAGGTACCGTGAAATTAGACTTTCACGGCGCCTATAATGCGCCGCGAAAGCCCAGTTTCACAGCACTTATAGACATTCACCTACCACGGCGCCATATAAGTGTCGTGGTTGCTTATGCCTTTACCATGGTGCTTCTGTACACACGCCGTGGTAAAGATTTTTTTTTTAGTAGTGGAAGCTGCTGTAGAAGAAGTGCTAGCAACACCTCTAAGCTTCGAACCAACTCCTCTTCTTTACCCTCTCCTAATGTGAAGCACTCGTCAGCAGTCAATGACTCATTAATATGAGGTGGTGTAGACTGTGTCAAAAATCTGGAGGTAGATAAAGATGCCTGAGATTACCACTGAGTGGTACGAATCTCAACCATCTTATGCTAAAAAATAATTAGAAAATAGTTAGGAAAAAAATAAAATTAGTAGATATTCAATGAATACAAATAATTTATAAGTTATTCACATAATTCTGCTCAAATTTCTCAGAAGGCCACCTGCCAATCAGAGGATTTATATACCTCTGTAGGTAGTTCTTTGCGATCGATTGTAATTCTCCTGTCTCAAGAGTCCCCTATGCATTGAATTAGACAAGTAAATAAACAAAAGCAATAAAAAAAAAAAAAAGCAAGAAACAAGTTATAAGAAGAATACCATATCATATATATACTAGCGATAGTGGACTTAGGCCCCTACCTACTGACATACTTCATCTGTCCCCTATTACCAGCATTCCTCTTAGACATAGTCTATTATTTAAAAGTCATTAGTTAATAATATAATAGTTATAAAATTAATGTAGTAAAAGAGTAATTAAATGAAATACTAACCCTGAATTTCTCATAACTAAAATAATACACCTATTTATTCCGAGTCATATCGAGAGGAACATTAACGACGAGCATGAGGAAGGTCAAGACTATTCTCTTCCCCACCATTGAGCTTGAAATGTTCATTGAGCTCATTCTTCTAGTTCTTATAGATGTCTTGAGCAGTGCGGTCAATGTCTTGCGATGCCTAAGACAATTCGTCGTTGCTAACATCTTTATACTGGAAGTACGTCTGCAACGAAAAAACAAAGTAATTAGCAAAAATAATTTCAATAAAATACAAAGATATAACAATAAACAAAAAAATCTTACCTTGACACGAGGTTGTATTTTTGCCTTCTGTTCAGCAGGAATCTTTGCCCAACGCTTTTGAAAAGGTTATGTATTCTTCCTAGTACGCACCCTAATAAGATAGGAAAAATACTTCTAGTTCTCGTTAACAGCTCTCCATGTAGCTCCTGCCTTGTCAAACGAGATCGAGAATCATTGACCGGGCTCCAAGGTCTTCTCCTGTAAGATCAAAAATCTATTCTTTGAATGTTTCCTCTTACCGATCAACACTACAAAAGGAACAAAAAAAATATTAATAATCAGTCAAATGAAATGAACGGTAAATATATTTTTATTTATTATTTAGATAAATAAATATAATTCTAAACAATTTACAAGACAAAAATAAGGTGGTAGAAAGATTTTTCTTTTTGTTAAATATAAATGAACACCTAAATTTTAATTTCACACAAAACTTTATGGTCACAATTTAATTTTGAATAATTTTCGAATATTTTTTATACTTGATATACGAAGTGAGTGTTAAAATACATTTAAATATAAGTATAATGCATTGCTTTTTTAATATTTAAATTAATTTGTTAAAAAATTTATAAAAGATAACTTATGGTATTTGTTTTTTATGTTCTCTTATAAAATTTTAAATTAGATAAGTTCTTTTTTTTTCACATTTTTTATAGTTGTATATCATCCAGTTACAAGTAGCACAATTCTAAACTTATATATATATATATCTACTTTTGTTTGCCAAAATACCAATACGGTAAAAGAAAAAATAAAAAAAAAAAGTTTATTGTCACTAATGTTGAGAAGAAAACACCATTTATTATCAAGTAATAAAATAGTGAACCTATTTAATAAATGCGATGTAACACCCCTTAATTTAACTATATTGTCATATACAGTCAAACTATGAAGTATTATTCTTTCCTAAATTATATCTTTAGTTTTACAAAAAGTGGGTAAATTTGAACTTTCCAAAACCTGCAAACAAAAATAACTACATGGCATTTCTTGTTCGTTGTTTTACAAAATGTACAATCAAAAGAGGTTTTCACTAGTCTATTTTGTCATCAACAGTAGTATTTATATTGCACCAAAATATCTTAAAATAAAAATGTCGCCTATAGGTCAAGCTCGTCTATATCTGTGATAACATTGAGCGGAAACTCTGGCCCAGAGAAAAATAAGGTGCGATCGTCATGTGAGGTTTTTGAAAACTTCTTTCCTCATCAAAGGAGTATCCCACACCGTGCTAATATTATCCCGCTTCAACGAGACACATGATAAAATCTGTAAGTCCTGCTTTAATGAAAGAGTCTGCATCAACAAACTTATCTACCAAGCTTTGACAGACTAGCAATTGCAATCAAAATTTATCTTATAAAAATTGGCACAATAATACTCATTTTTAAATACTCTATAATGAAATTCTTAGTTTACATGCAAGACTTGCCATGCACATGTCATTTCATAATATTTAAGAATAAGTAAGTTTCATATAATGATATTTTCCATGCAGTTCTTGTGATGTAGTTGTAAGTTTTTACTTACCTTGTGTCTTGAATAGAAATTGAAAGTGAAAAAAGGTCAATATCCTCTAGAGACTGGTATGCTAATCACCTGTCATAAATTACTGTTATTCTAGATGCACATTTGTCAAAAAAATGCATCAAGGTACTTGAACAAGACCGAAATTATAATTTTCACTAAATTAGGAAGCTTGATCTTAAAATGACTTAGAAGCATATAAATCACTTAAGGTACTTGGCAGTCAATAACTAGCATTGAAAAACTGTTCAAAAGTATTAAAATATGAATGTTAGTTTATTAGCACAAAAATGATCCAAAATGGCACATAATTTTATAAAACTAGTCCGTTTGCTTCTAAATGGTGCCATTTAATTATAAAAATATTTGGACAGTACCTCTCCTATTTTTAGGATATTCTCACATGATTAAAATCATAGTTTTAAACCTACAATAATAATTAGCAATCCAATTCCCACATATACACATCAAAGAGGATCACTTAGAACAATCTAAGTGCACTTAAACTCTTTTTCAATTTAAACAAGTTTAAAACCACTTTCATCACAAGTAGCTACCAAATGAGTATAGTAAATAATACGATCAATAAGAAATACACTCTAAATTTAAAAAATCAAATTATAAACATAGAAAACTTAATCTATTACACATAAAAACACTTAACTCCATAAATAGTGAACTTTAGGACTTTAGGTTTAACTGTAATCCTGTACTTAAATTTTATGTTTCCAGCAATATATAAGGGTTCCTAGCACCATTATTCATCAGATCCCACTTAAGAGCTGAAATAAAAGAAATTCACTACAGATTCAAAATCCTACTTAAACCTTACCTTGACTATTTTGAGTTTTTACTGAAGCTCTTGCCTTCTACCTCCATTAAATTGATTCTCAGGACTTTAAAACTGATTTTAGGACTCAAGAGAACCTAGAGAAACCATTATTTAAGTGGAAAAAAGTAGTGAATTGAAATTAAAGCACAAGACTTAGAAAGAAAAACTAGTAAAATTACCTTAACTAATTTTGATCTATCTTGCGTATTAGAACTCCAACTTAAGTTCTACTACTTAGAAACTCTTATTTATGGCTAAGCGAAGTTGAGAGAAGTTTAGAAATGAGAGAAAGAGGTTCAGGTTGGGGTTGGAGAGAAAAAGAAAGAAAATGACTAGATTTGGTCCAAAATTAATACTTAATGGCTAAGAAAAGGGATAACTTAAATTCTAAGGGGTATTTTAGGTATTTTGCACATTACTTTCCATGTGTCCAGTTCTAAAACATCCTTAGCATGGTCACAACGTTACTGGTCACCCCTATATACCCAAGTATAGCCAAAGTTGGTGAATTCTAGCTTAGAAAGTGAAAACTAGTCATACTTTGACTTACGATCCCATGTGACAGGTTTTATTGTAATCTGGTGGAATCTAGCCCCATAACCAATCATAAAAAATAAAAAAAAAATCAATTAGACTCTAATTAATAATGCAAACATAGTATTAGCACTTAATAATTAGAATGCACAAAAATGACATTACGTGATTAAGTTGAATCTAAACTAGCTTAGTGCAAAATAAAACACAAATCAGTGTCGTGAATGCCACCTCGTGCTTATCTGGAGCCAACAAATAAAATGTTATAAATGAGTCCTTGAAATTGAATCAAAGCTATTTGATGTGTTAAACACACAGTGAATTCGGTTCTGAAAAGCGTGAAAATTGTATTTTACTGAAAAACTACTATTTGACCAAGTTTGCAACAAACATGATCTTAATGCCTGTGCACATAGTATTACTTTCATATTCTTTGTTCTTTTAGCACACTGAGCTCTCTTTCTCTAAGGGTATTGATCCTTTACACTGCATCAGGACATTTTGATAATTATTAGTATAATAACATGTATGTAAAAATACGTAACATAAGGAATAAGCATGTTAGCATGAAACAGATATTAATGACTTCTAGATGCCTAATATGCAATTAGAACATGTTTATTATTGACTTAGTATGCATGTGAGAATCTCAGGAACCACATGTGAAATGCCGAAAATTTTCTTTCAAAAACTATTTTAACAATATATATATATATATGGTAAAATAAGACACTACACTAAATCATGTGCAAAGATATTGATGTTTTAAAATTTAAGAAATGAACTAGCTAGGAGTTTTGATATAATTCAGGGGTAAAGATAGGAAAAAAAACTTCCATCTATATCGGAATAGTGATAAGAAGAATTTAAATGATACAAATGGAAAGTTTAGATATAAAAAATGGGATGTTTGAAGTTTAAGGACGAAAAAGAAAATGACAAATTGTATATTTTCCCACCAAATTATTGTATATGTAGAATTTCACCTCCTAAACTATTTTTTGTTACATAAATTTCCCTTGTATTATTTACTTGTTGCAAATTTCATCCTTCCGTTAAAATTTTTGTATAATTTAAGGGAACTTGTGATTTGGCAAGTGTTTTATAACTTTTAATTTATTTATTTATTGGCAAATTAGATCAAATCAACTTTTTTAAGCTAAATAAAAAAAAAAACATTCTCTCATCCCTTAACGGACCATACCACTCGATTTGTCATGTATTTTAAACATATATATGTTAATTCCTATCCCAATAACTGGGCAAATGCGTGTGGCACTATACCATGAGGCACAGTGCACATGTAGTGTAGTCCCATTAAATGAGACTTGCAATTTAATTACAAGATGGATAATTCAAATTTTGGAAATTCCAAATTTTTGCGAAAATTAATTTGGAATAAAATTCAAATAGATAGTCTATAAGTAAAAATATGTACGTATTATTTTATATTAGCCAATTTAATTTGAGAACAAGATAATGGAAATAAATGACTTTTATTTAGTTTCTTAATTTGAGTTAAGAAATTTGGACAAATTAAGGATAGACATTTATTTGAATTAATTTCTAATTATCTTAGGAATTAAATAACATTGGAAAGTATTTTGTAATTTAAAAATACATCATTATAGGGTGTAACACATTTTTTGTAGAGAAAATCTTTGTGGCGAAAAACGTGTATATATCTCTTTAGTATATTGAATATGGATGGATATGTTTCTATTATAAAAATAAATTTAAAAAGAAAGATGTCCAGGAATTTTTTGTACAGAGAAAAGTTACGTAAAAATTTCAAGGTGAGAATTTTTTTCTACACCCAGAGTATAATAACATTCCAAGAAAAATAAGTGCGTACAGTTTTTCTTGAGAGTTTTGAGTCATCATAATTCTCTAAAACAGAAAAGAAAAATAGTCAAAATTGACAAGAAATTATTCTTGTTATCTCTAAAACTAAAAGGAAAACATAGATCAAAGGTGACAAGAAATTATTTTTGTTATAGTGTTAGTTTTTAATTTCTTATTTCCGGGGTCTAATCATTTCTCTTATAGTGTACAAGGTGACTACACACCGAGTATAGTATAGAAAATAGGTCATAGTCCAAAAGATTCTGGAGTGGGATAACTCGCATTATTCTTCTGTCGGTGTCGGCAATGGTCCATAAGAGGTTAGATCTTTTTCTTTCTAATTTTACGAGTACGATCTTGTTGTTTCCTCTGCGTTAAGTGTTTGTGTGATATTCAGTTTCTAGGTTTTTTTTTTTTTTTGAAATCTAAGCAATCACCTCATATGCTGTAATAAAAACCAACAGTTTGTCATATGGTTATCTTTACATTTCAAGCAAATTTATGCCTAGTCACATTGAGGAGGCAACTAAAACGGTGTGTATTTCTTATACTTTTCTCTTGATTTTTTGGATGATGAACTTATTGTTGGATGATATTAGGATTCCAAATAAATTAAATAGAATCCCTAAATCATTCATGCTAAATTAATAGATTAGGATTTGTTGAATATACCTGAGTCTATGGCTAATCTGCAAAGGAATAGAGATGGAGAAACCGAAGGCAGAAGCGTGAACAAGAGCTAATGTCATAAGAGTTTTGTCTTCTACACAACCTAATCTCTAAAACACTCAGGTGGAACTTTTTATAATTGATAGCAAGCCATAGAGAGAATGAGCGTACGTAAAAAAGTGATGGGGACCATAACCCTGATATATTCCTTAAGTAGTCCCCTGTAGGATATCCGTCACACCCAACTGGGTGATTAACAAGGTATCTACATTAGTATCCATACCTAGTTAGATGTTCTCACTTGGGTCACATATGCACCGTATACAATTGTATTGCAAACTGAAGTATGGCTATGAAATTGCCATATTATTCCTGAATATCCCCGAAGTTACAATCTCGCCCATCAGACATATCAGAAGAAACCAAAGCGCTCGTCGTTGCACTTATTTGGATGGCAACTAGAACCCTCAATAGTCACCGTACTAGTACACCTGAATAACATAGACCGAGTATGAAATGTGGCATGAAAATTACATGCAATGTGATTTACCGTGGTTATTTCCAGCTGGTCCTCCCGAAACTTTATTGAGATCGACCTTAGTCTTTCCCCTTTGGTGCATTACCACAAATTTTATTGTTAAACACAGTGGAAAAGCAAGAAAATATGAAATGCATCATATAATATATAATGAACAGAGTCTACAATGAAAACCATCATCGGCCGAAATACTGTAGTATACAAGCATAAATAAGTGTCACATAATAAGCATCTAAACTAAATTACAAACTCCTACTAAAACTATACACCATCCAAAAATACAACACCCATATGAGCAGTGTGCGCATGAAAAACCTTTGGTGAGCGAATCCACTATCATAGAGTTTGTACCAATATACTCCATTGACACTAAACGACTCTGAACTCTTTCTCAAACAGCTAGGAACTTAATGTCAATACACATTGACTTCGATGAGCTCATGTTGCTGTTGAAATATAAGACTGCTGAGTTATTGTCACAGTAAAACTCTAATGGCCTTTCAATGTCATTTACTACGTGTAGCCTAGTGACAAAGTTTCGCAGCCATATCCTCTAATTGGATGCCTCATAACAAGCTATGAATTCTGCCTTTATAGTTGAGGTAGCAACGAGAGTCTGCTTAGCACTCTTCCAGGAAATAGCTCCTCCAGCTAAAAGAAAGATATAGCCCGATGTAGATCTATTAAGACATAGCCTGATGTAGATATTTTACTATCTAGGCATTTTGTAAAATTAGAGTCGGAGTACCCAATGATCTCCAAAATGTCCGATCTCTAATAAGTGAGCATGTATTCCTTTGTTCTCTGTAAGTACCTCATAACCCTCTTTGCTGCCTTCTAATGATATACTCTAGAGTTACACATATATCTGCCTAACATGCCAACTATGAGTATACATCAGACTCCCTACAGCTAAAGTATAAGGAAACTGTTGCAAGACTTCTTTACCAAAATCATTCTTGGGACATTGGTTGAGGCTAAATTTATCTCCCTTAGATACTGGAGTGTCCATTGGTGCACACTTATCCATATCAAACCTACTGAGCACTTTCTCGATATAACTCTTTTATGATAACCCAAAGATACTCCGAGAGCGATCTCAGTATATCTATATACCTAATACAAAAGAGTCGACTCCAAGATCTCTCATTTCAAAATTCTTCACAAGAAATCTCTTGGTATCATACAGTAAGCCTATATCACTACTTGCCAATAGTATATCATCAATAAAAAGTACAAAGAAGATAAATCTACCCCCACTGAACTTATGATATACACAATTATCAACAGGATTCACCTCAAAACCAAACGAGAGAATTACCTCATGAAATTTGTGATACCATTGATAGGAAGTCTGTTTGAGACCATAGATAGACTTCTTGAGAGACTATAGACTTTGGATCTCCTGATACAAAACTTTCTGGTTGCATCATATAAATCGTTTCATTAATGTGTCCATTGAGAAACATTGTCTTAATATCTATATGATGAAGCTCAAGATCATAATGAGCCACAAGTGCCATAATAACTCTAGAAGAGTCCTTCGAAGCAACCGGATAGAAGGTCGCTTGAAAGTTAATGCCTTCCTTCTCAGTGAAGCCTTTAATGACAAGACGTGCCTTATATCTCTCAACATTGCATTTCAAATCCTGTTTGGTCTTAAATATCTATTTGTAACTAATGGGCTTCGTACCTTTACGCAATTTGACGAAATCATAAATGCTATTGTCTCTTAGAGACTTCCTTTCCTCATTCATAACATCAATCCATTTTTGAGAATTAGAACTACTGGAATTGCCTAACATTTAGGGCAATAACATACATGCATGCAAATTATGGAAAACACATGATCACATCATGAACGCAGCGGAATAATTAGCGGATTTAGGTTTTAAAATTTTTTACATAAAAATAATTTTCATAACCATATTACATGCATATATCATATACAGGATCATGTATAACATAAATCAAATCTAGATGCATAAATCCTAGAGATGCGATTAGGATTTACCTTTTGTAGCGTCCTCCTTCTTGATCTCCTTGTTGATGACGATCAAACCTCCAACCCTAGTTCTTCTTACCTATCCTCTTACTCTTGGTTAAAGAGGTGAGTGGGTACCAAGTTGAATCCTTCGTTGCAGAACGATCAAGAACACCTTCTTGATCTTTTGGAACACCGGGACGTGAGATGAGATGATGAGATGATAGGAAACCTTTTTTCTCCTCTCTTCAGCCCTTGGCCGAAATTCCTCTCTCTCTCTCCCTTGCTTTTGGCGTGTAACACACTCAGAAAAATTGTGTAGTTTTTTCTCTCATCTATCTTATATATATGAGGCCCAAAACTGCTAACCCTAGTCCAACTAGGATTGGGCTTATTCTCCAATTTTGGGCTTTAGGTTTATTTTTATAAATATGTCCAACCCATGAAACTTATTTATAAAAATACCAACTTCTGTGTAGAATCTTTATTTTACACAGTTTCATGAAACTAATTTCACGAATACCATCAACCAATTAATGAGCTTTATTGAGTTAGACAAGGGATCTAATGGATCCAAATAATCTAAGCTCCAATAATATGATAAATACATAATAACTCTTATTATGGTATTTATATAAATATTATTAGTAAAGGGGACACTCCACTAAAGGCCCAATACTGCACTCTTAGATTAGATGTCATGCCTTTTAAAGAGATTTAATCAACTAGTCTTGATTAATCAATCCATCTAGCATATTCTATACCACACATAGAATCCCTATACAATGCCGTAGTTGGATAGATGAAATTACCGTAATACCCCTCCAACACCTATTTACCTTTAAGTTACCATCTTTCTATCAAGGAATAATGTTGTCGAT
>JXTC01000350.1:171332-197389 GCA_002914845.1 Trema orientale
TAATCTAGCAAATATCATAATTGCATATAAGAGAAAGTTGTTTATACTCAAAGAGTATAATTGGAAATATGCTTTTTAGGACAAATATCCCAACAAGAACTTTCTTTGACTTGTATGAAGTTGATTAGATCATTTTCTACTATCCCAATATCAAACTCATAATTTTGGAGATATACCACATAGTCATCCGGAATCGCTCGTCTCCTTTATCTAGTGGACCTCCTTAAAGGCACTAGTTCTTGAGGAGTATTTTCCTCAACTGGGACAGAAACCTTATGAACATTGTCTTGAGCTAGAGCGATCGCATCTTGAACAATAATATTATCAGAAATAGGATCCTGAGTGTCCTGACCATTATCAATAGCAACCATAGGAAGAGAAATGAATTCTTCTTTAAAGACAATATCTCTAGCCTTATCTTCCCTCCCAAACTCAATATCCTTAAATAATTTGGTATTTCTCATCTTAAAGAAAGATTTTGCTGTGGGATCATAAAACTTATAGCATTTAGATCTTTCAGAATATCCAAGAAAGTAGCAACTTACAGTTCTTGAGTCCAATTTCTTTTCATTCAGCCTGTAAGGCCTTGTCTCAGCTGGACAACCCCATATGTGTAAATGATTTATATTGGTCTTCAGCCTAGTCTAGAGTTCATAAAGGGTTTTGCTACTACTTTGCTTGGTACTCTATTAAGGATATATACTATAGTTTTAAGTGCGTCTCCCTATAGTAATTTCAGTAAGATGGAATGACTAATCATACTCCTTACCATATCCTTTATTATCCGATTGTGTTATTCAGTAACACCATTCGTACCAGGTTTCTCAGGCATAGTACATTACGAGACAATGCCGTACTCTTTTAAATACTTATTAAAGGGCCCTAGATATTGCTCACCTGATCCGTCATACTGATCATAGTACTCACCACCACGATCAGATTTTTAATTTTTTTATCAAGCTGATTTTTAACCTCAGCTTTATAAGCTTTAAATACGTCCAGTGATTGTGACTTCTTATAAATTAGGTTTATGTACCTATGACGAGAATAATCGTGTATGAACGTGATAAAGTACTATTGTCCATTCTAAGAAGCCATAGCGAATAGACTAAGATGTCTGTATGTATCAGTTCTATGATGTTAGAACTCCTATTAGCACCTAACTTCCTAATGTTTATCTATTTCCTCTTTATACACTCGATGTAGACTTTCAAGTCTGCCAAATCAAGGGGACCAAGGATCCTATCAGACACAAGACGTTCAATTCTTTATTTAGAAATGTATCCTAAGCATCTGTGCCACAGCATCGATGAGTTCTTCATTAGTTAATTTTTGTTTTGTCCTTCTTGAACTAACATGAAAAGTTTCATTAACGAAGGATTGGGAATTTAACATGTATAAGTTGTTATTAAGAAAATCGGTAGCAATAACAATTGAATCACGCATAAGACTAAATAAATTATTTCCAAAAGAACAAGTAAATCCAGATTTGTCCAATACAGAAATAGAAATCAAATTCTATCTTAAAGATGGTACTACAAAAGTCTCGTACAAATCCAAATATTTCCCAAAATTCAAAAACAACCTCAAATGTCCTATGGCTCCACCTCAGCTATTTGGTCATCGCCCACATAGATTACTCTTTCATGATCACTTAGCTTCCAGCTCCGCAGGCAACCCTTAGCACCAGAATCCACCCACCAAGTGTCCTTAGATACAGAAGTTAAATTAACTTCAGAACAATCATAAATAAGAAGCTTACCCTTCTTAATGTGCCAAGATTTGTACTTAGCGTATTCCTTCTTAAAGCATCCACCCGTTCTATAAAGGAAGCAACCTTGCTCATCTTGCTCCTTCTGTGCCTTAGCAGGTGGAGTAATTGCAGCTTTTTTATCCTTATTTATTTTCCTCTTCTTTGCCTTAGAGGTAATGGTCAAGTTAGCACTTTCAAGCCTTTCGGTCTTGATTTTCTCTTCCTCCTGAACACAAATAGCTATTAACTCATTAATATTCCATTTATCCTTTTTGGTGTTGTATGTAGTCTATAGGTTCCTATACTAATTATGAAGAGAAAGTAAAACCAAGGCCATGAGCAAATCCTCATTCATTTCTAACTTGAGTTCCTTAAGCTTGCTAGCCAAATGAGGCATCTGTATGATGTCCTCCCTTATATTTCCTTTGCCATTGTACCTCATTTAGATGAGTTTCCCTAATGTAGTAATCACCTCACCTTTTCATTCTAGAGATATAATTTCTCAAGAATAGCAAGGAAAGCCTTAGCATTTTTCTCTTTTGGCAAAGAGCCCCGTATGATTTTCGGAATAGAACGTTTCGTGATCATGACACTCATACTATTGGACTTTTCCCATAACTCAAAGTTCTTTTTATCCTCAGTGGAACTTTTTTCTATAAAAGCAGCAGGTTGGTCCTTTCTGAGTGCCAGGTCAAGATCATATAACCCAGTACAATCATGACATTCTCTTTCCAGGCCTTAAAGTTTGTACCCATAAGCACAGGAATTGTACTCAGATTAGCAGAAATATTAGCAGCAGAAACTAAACAGAGAACAAAATAAAACCATAAATTAACCATGCTCGCAACTTAAATGTCATATATAAAACATATAATTTAATACAAAATGTGCAAACATGACATATATCACATAATCACATAAAGTGGGCTACCATTACAAGATACCTAGTGCAATATTAATAATTGGACTGACGTATGAACTTACAAGTGGTACTCTCAGGTGCAATAATCAAATATTGACGGTAAATCCTATTAGATAATAAAACTTCCTTTGGGCTGATTTATTGTCTATACGGAAATCAAACAACTATCACATACTTATTATCACAGGTGTGTTTGTTGTCGTACCAAATGATTACCTTCCTTTGGGCTGCCAATCACCCGCATTAATAATAAACTCACAACATCTTTATACCTTAGACTAAATAGAATTACACAACAGAGGTTACTTTGGCAACATGTTGCTTTATCATGTTTAATCTAACATACAAGACAAATAGTACAACGAAAATCATCCAGAAACGCCAAAGCCAAAAAAGATTTTCATAAACACAAAACAAAAGCAATTGAGTTTATAACATTTATCAACTCTAAAATCCAAACAGAGTTTTCAGCGGATAAATGCGGGTCGTTACTTAAATTGATTTTGAGGTAATTCATCTTTATTGTTCATGTCTTAGATTGGATCCCCATGAATTGGATTGAAAACAACTCAATTCTACCAAAACAAACTGAAATTAGATCAAAAATTGACCCCTTCAGCGCTTGCCTTTTTGTCACCCAGTGCCAGTGCTAGGCTGATTTTCTAAAAAAAAATTTGATTCGAAAATCGTCCAAAATGCCAAAATACCTCAAATAAACAATTTTAAGCCTTAATTTTCATATTTAACAACCTTAAAACCTAGAAATAAACCCCCAGAACATAAAAATACTTAACATATCATGAAAAATCACAAATCATGTATGAATAATCTAAAACCTAGAAAACCTAATAGGCATAGATTATCAAAACTAGAGTCATGCATGATTAATCTAATTAATTAAACGTAAAAATATGCTCTGATACCACTTGTTAGATGATATTAGGATTCCAAATAAACTAAATAAAAGCCTTAAATCATTCATACTAAATTGATATGTTAAGGTTTGTTGAATATACCTGAGTCCATAGCTAATTTGTAGAGGATTACAGATGGAGAGACTAAAGGCGAAACCGTGACCAAGAGATGATATCTTGAGGGTTTTTTCTTCCACACAATCTAATCCCTAAAACACTCAGATGGAATTCTCTGTAACTGATGGCAGGCTACAGAGAGAATGAGCATACGTGAAAAGGTAGTGGGGACTATAACTCTAACATGTTCCTTAAGTAGTCCCCTGTTAGTTATCCATCATACCTAGCAGGGTAAATAATACGGTATCTACATTGGTATGGATACCCAGTTAGATATTCTAACCCAGCCTTAATTAAATCACTTACGAAATAAGATGACCCAATATAATTATTTTATATATGTGGCCCATCATAGGAAATACAATTTCCTAACACTTATAATTCGTATATATTGTAGGAAGATTATGAATCCAGGAAACACCGTCGTACGGAAAATGGGACGAAGTTTATTGAGAATTTAAAGTTTTTGACAATTGAGCTCATTCGTCAAGGGAAGAACGAATTTGAGATAATAAGTAACGTGTTAAAGAAAGCAGAATGTTTGCAGATGATGACCATTCTTTATGCTCCTCTTTTAAGATCAGATATTATTGGACAAGTAAGGGGACATAAGAAGTATTCTGTTGATGTTATAGCGAAGTTTCAGCCGATATAATGAGCCTTTGACGTCTTTTATTCTGTCGTAGTGTTATATACGTTTGTATACACATATATATATACACATACATGAACATGTGATTTGTGACTCTTTTGGAAACTAGATATGCTAGGAACTACTTTAGCATTGGTCTTTTACATACAAGTCTCCATTTTCAGGTTTCAAGACCATGAAAACTGGAAATTAAAGCCAATCTAAACTAGTTTGATTTATGTGCAAATCAGATATATCTAGAGATGTGATAGAGGAGGTCTGTGATTGATTTAAGAATTATGTTGATAGATTATTGTGTCTAGGCAAAGGGATGGGTACTGAAGTTTTAAAAATCTAATGGTGTCAACAAAGAAGATTTAGCAATGGTGATTAAAGAGAATGTATAGTCATATTGTAGTCATATGCAATGTCATGGAGCTTGTTCTGACTCTCATCTTCTTGGCTCAAAATCTTTGGATTATAGAATTGTGGGGTTTAAGAAATTTTCAAGAACAAAAATAAAGCCAAATAATTTCCCAAAATTAATGCCTGAAATGAGTATTCTTAGTTGAATATATCATACGCCTTCTAACTAACAATTCACAAAAATTTCTTTTATCAGAAGTTACGAGTCTAGTCCGAGCCATGTGACTGAATGTCTACCTTTTACCTCTGAATGTGGGCCCAGTATTTTAAAAAGATGAGCCCATCCTCCAGTGATAGGATGCCAATTGGATCGTAAAAATCACAGGCTGGTGATAAATAACATTACCCAAACAATACGAGATCCTACAGTGCCCATTTGTGAATGATAATCACCACTTATGTCCAAGTTATTCATGTCAAATAAACGTATTTTACTTAATATCTTTACTGTGGGTCTAGGAAGAAATGGTATCAATTTTGACCAGGTATTGAATCCAATTAATGCTCTATTATCATAATGGTCGAATTTTTCCTTACAAAATCACAATTTTTATTTTATTTTCTTAAAAAAGAACATATATAAATGTGAGATACGCAATAATGTCTCAAAGGATAATATCAATAAGGATGACAATAACTATATTTACCAACACATAATGCTACTGTGCACCTGCGAAAAATACACCAGAATTTGTCATGGCAAATATATGAATCTCAAAATATCAGATTTTGGAATTTGTCATGAGAATGAATCTCGAGGTGTTGTGAAAAGGGTCGTCATAGCATGTAAAATCTAGTAATTTTAAGGGGCATAAGAGACTTTTTAAGCACAATAGCAAAGTTGTAAATAATGATTTTAGGAATATTTTAATCAAAATATATGCAATTCAATAATGGGTGCTACAGTATCGAATAATTGCATAAAACCCTCAGATTTCTTCATCTTCTTCATAGGAGGGGCTTGAGAGAGAGAGAAAGAGAGAGAGAGAGAGAGAGAAGTTCCGCCAATGAGCCACCACCATCCTAGCGGCCAGACGCGCCAGCCCGCGCCCAATGCCGGTCGCCAACGAAGATAAGCCAACCATGTCCCCGCCGTGAACCACCGCGAGCCGTCAGAAAATGGAGTATTCGAAGATTCTGTCCACCGCTCGGTTTTTTGCTAGCCGAGGCTCCATCGGAGCTCCGTTCGACTCACCTTTGGTACCATTGGATTCGTCTCATCATTGCCGAGTTCATCCAACTAGTTGCACCGCCTAATTTGCCTCTAGTAAGGTTTTCACTACTTTTACCCTTTTTACCGATTTTGTAAAAACTAATATTTACAAGTATCATTGGATTCCGTCATAGCATGTAAAATCTAGTAATTTTAAGGGGTATAAGATACTTTTTAAGCACAATAGCAAAGTTGTAAATAATGATTTTAGGAATATATTAATCAAAATATATGCAATTCAATAATGGGTGCTACAGTATCGAATAATTACATAAAACCCTCAGATTTCTTCATCTTCTTCATAGGAGGGGCTTGAGAGAGAAAGAAAGAGAGAGAGAGAGAGAGAGAGAGAGAGAGAGAGAGAGAAGTTCCGCCAATGAGCCACCACCACCCTAGCGGGCAGACGTGCCAGCCCGCGCCCAACGCCGGTTGCCAACGAAGATAAGCCAGCTATGTCCCCGCCGTGAACCACCGCGAGCCATCAGAAAATGAAGTATTCGAAGATTCCGGCCACCGCTCGATTTTTCGCTAGCCGAGGCTCCATCGGAGCTCCGTTCGACTCACCTCTGGTACCATTGGATTCGTCTCATCATTGCCGAGCTCATCCAACTGGTTGCACGCCTAATTTGTCTCTAGTAAGGTTTTCACTACTTTTACCTTTTTTACCAATTTTGTAAAAACTAATATTTACGTAATTATTTTGGTTATGTAATTTATTTATCCAAGATAAATATGTGAGGTAAAAGAGGGTTAAAAGTCATGAATAATTACGGTTAGTAAAAGTTAAAATAATATCTGGAAGCATGTTCAAATGCTGTTGGACTAAAATATGTTGTTATTCAGATTTGGCCTTGGGCTTAGATTAGGAAATTGTTACTTTCAGAGATATTATTACAAAAATGAAATTTTTTTTTTTTTACAAATAAGGGAAAATTATTGCAAAAGTATTTATTTTTAGTCAAAATTTACACTTTAATACTAAATCTTTTTTTCTGACGCCAATAATACCTTCCGTCCTATTTTTGTAGTAACCGTCAAATTTTTCCGTTAAGTGCCACCTCAAGGGACACGTGTCGCTCTCCGAGATTAATTACAATTTAAAAACGTAAAAAATGAATAAAAATTTAGAAAATAAAAAATAAATTCAAAAAAATAATATCACATAA
The DNA here is from genome assembly GCA_002914845.1 of Trema orientale. Lineage (NCBI taxonomy): Eukaryota > Viridiplantae > Streptophyta > Magnoliopsida > Rosales > Cannabaceae > Trema > Trema orientale. The sequence goes on from JXTC01000350.1 coordinate 178,475, forward strand.
ACTAGTTAATGGGGCCCACTTTTCACTATTTTCTTCTCCTTCCTCCTCTTTGAATTTTGCCATTTTGTGTGCGTCTCTCAGGAATCCAAGGCCATCAACCATCAAGAACTATCTCAAGGCTCAAACTCAGATTGTTACAACGTTGAAACAAACTTACTCCTTGATTTGCGAGGCTCTTCATATCTTTTTTATTTTTATTATTTTATTTTTTTTATTGCAAATAAAAAAAAATCCCAAAAGAGGAAGAGATCTGGGTTTGGTTCGATTATGTTGGTGGTTGATATTTGTGTAAACCAGATTCAATACATAAAAGATTAGTGCGGATCAAAAGATTGAATGCTTTAAGCATTTTTGTCTACTTCAATACATAGAAATAAAAACATAATAGAAAAGGACAAAATAAAAAAAGGAAGAGAAAAATTCACGTTCTCCAGATCTCCTACATCTTCTCTCTTTAAAAACCCCTTTGTCATCCTTCAAAAAAAAAAAAAAAAAAAAAAAAACCCTTTGTCAGAGTGCAAACTTCACTCAACTTCTCCTCGCTTACTCGCTTTGGATCTCTCTTACTCGTGATGTCCTCTCGCGGCGACCTCACAAGGACACAAATCACGAACCCTCTCGCCTGAGCTCTATTGTCTCGCTTCTCTCTCTAATTGGGCAAACGGGGTCTCGCGACACTATTTTCTCACAGATCTAGAGATTCTCACAATCGTTGGCTCTCTCTTTAACAAACCCACAGTGGAACAGTTTCCTCTAATACCATCACTCTCTTTTTTTGGTTTGTTATATTGAAATTGTGAGCTTGAGTTTGAGAAAATTATTTTCTGAATTTTGAGTTTGAGTTCTTTAATCACTATTTGGAATTTCCTGAAATCGTCGACAACCTACTTTTAGGCTGTCCGATAAACAGTCCAATGGCCGGACTCTTGTGAGTTGCAGAGACAAGGTTGAAGAAGAAGAAGAAGAAGAAGAACACAAGGGAGAAGAGGAAGAACGTGAAAGCGATCTAGGTTTTTGTGCTAATTGGACACTTGTCACTCTCTTGATTTGTTTCGAACTTTTATTTTTTATTTAAATTACACTAAAAAATCTGAAATTACTAAAGTGCCCTTTATTAAAAGTCCTGGTTTTTAGAAATTCTATTTTTCATTTATTTTTTTTCAACTTGTTTCTTTTTTTGAATTTATTTTTTATTTTTCAAATTTTTGTTCATTTTTTTACGTTTTAAAATTCACAATTAACCTCAGGGGGCAACATGTGTCATTTGAGGTGACACTTGACAGAAAAATTTGACGGTTGCTACAAAAATTGGACGGAAGGTATTATTGCCGTCAAAAAAAAAGATTAAGTATTAAAGTGTAAATTTTGACTAAAAATAGGTACTTTTGCTGCAATTTTCCCTACAAAGAATCAGTGAAGTTGACACTTTTTCAAATATATTCAAAGGTGATATTTTCCTAAATAATTTTGTTATAATGATATTTTCTGAAATATCTTAGAAAAGTGACATGTTTGCAAATAAGCAGCAAAAATGATATTTTTCTAAATATTTTGGAAAAAGTGGAGATTTTTAAATTAATTCCAAAAAAAGAAATTTTCATAATTCTCGGATTTTAAAGCCCGTTTAAGGCTCGGGATTTCGATGAATTCCGATTTCAAATTTAAATATAGCGAGGTCGACAAATGAATTTTGATATATAATATCACTATGTTTCGAAAGGGCACAAATTCTGAGACTCGTGAATAGTATCATTTTGCATGCCACGGGATAGGTCTGGCACTGGGACCTACTTTTGACAAAGTATATATCTAACCTAATATTTTTGGGTGCTCTGAATTCAGTGGTGACTTTCATTTCTCTATTTGAAGCTCCGGTAGAAAAGTCACTTTTTCAAGTGGACTTACTGAGATCCGGAAACTGTCATTCAAACACCCAACTAACCAACGGGAGTTTCTTCGAGCGTTGTTAGCTTGGTATGACTACCATTTTGTACTCTACCCTGGACAAAATGTTTGACTGGTCGAGTTTTGGGGAGGCTTGAGAAGTTTAGAATTCCAAAAAAATTTCATTGAATGAAAAGTCTAGCTTTGTAAATGATTTAGACTATTTTTTTCATTTTCATCATAGGCTTTAAAAACTTGTCAGAATTATTAATATCGCTAAATAAAGAAACAAACTTCTTCCCTATGTTTATATAGATTCTAATACAACAAATCTCTGATAAATCGAAGTCAAATTTTTCAAAATTAATTGTTGTTTGATATAATAAGAAACATACTAAGGGATATCTATTATGCCTAGCATCACCTTTTTAAATTTACATGTAGGTCAAATAACTTTATTAGTTGAAGTCTTAGCACAACACATATAACAAGTGTCACAAAGATTTGTATCACATAATATATTTTGAATTATGAAAATGGAATCTGTAAGAAATTATATTATATAGTACAGACTTCAGAAACTTTTACAATTCAATTTAACCATTTTATGCACTCTTATCAAGTAAGAAGCAAAGTTTCTAGAAGTGAAGTAAAGAGAGAAATAAGCATAGCTTCTAGTGAGTGAGTAAACTTGAAGAGTGAAATTGAGAGTTTTTTTCTTGTAATAATATCTGAGTAAGTAATAAAACTTATTTTATTTCCAACAAAGTGGTATCAGAGTGAGGTTGTGAGCTCTCTTGAAATTCTAAATATGCTCTGTGGATGCAATTTTGACTAATCTTCCATATCAGGAAAGAATTCTTTAGCTTGAGAGCATTAGAAATTTGTTCCAAACGTACAACTATTGCATATCAAATTGAAGAGCTCGACAAGACGAACACGTCATCATAAAAATCAGCCCAATCGGAGTCCGAACGAGTCTCGAAGAGTCATCGGAAGTTTGCTACAAAAAACTAAGTCAACTCACCGAGTTGAGCCGTTTGACCACGCCGTTGACTAAGCCACCAGAGCCGTTGACCAGACTGTTGACCAGCGTTGACTGTTGACCAAGTTGTTGACTTTGACCGTTGACTTTGCCCAGTTAATCTTAAGGTTTTTTGATGTTCCATATCCATCCGTGTAGTCGAAATTTCTAAAAGCTCCCTCTGTTAAGAGCTATGGCTACCGGCAGTTTAGCCTCTTTTCAAGTTCTACCACTCCAAGGCATCAATTTTGATAATTGGACTATCAAAATGAAGGTTCTCTTTGGAGCACATGATGTATGGGAGGTAGTAGAGAAAGGCTACGAAGAGCCGAGAGATGAGACAACACTATCCTCAACAAAAAAGGATAGTTTAAAAGACTCAAGAAAGAGAGACAAAAAAGCTCTCTTCCTCATCTACCAAGCTTTACATGACGATGGGCTTGAGAAAATCTCAAATGTAACCTCTGCTAAGAAAGCATAAGAGAAACTTCAAATTTCATATAAGAGAGAAGAAAAGGATAAAAAGATCAGCCTTCAAACTCTAAGAGGAGAGTTTGATTCACTACACATGACAGAGACTGAGTCTGTTTCTGAATACTTTTCTAGAGTTTAACCATTTCCAATCAAGTGAAGAGAAATGGTGAGAAACTAGAAAATGCTACAATCATGGAAAAAAAATTTTGATCGTTAGATTCAAAATTCGAGAATATAATTACTGTCATTGAAGAAACTAAAGATTTGAGAGCCATGATGATAAAACAACTCTTGGGTTCCTTACAAGCTTTTGAGGAAAAGAAAAAAAAGAGGCCAAATTTCAAGGAGCAGCTTCTCAAAAGATAACTCATAGAGAAAGAAGATAGCCAATGTAGTGATAGAAATCAACGTGGTCATAGTAGAAGACAGGGCTGAGGACAAGGACATAGTGTTAGTCGTGGTCGTGAATGAGATTGGAATTCCAACAACAACCACAGTTATCATAAGAGTAATTTCAAAAGAGGAGTAAGCACTACACGAGGTCGTGATACAGGTTGAATGAACTCGAAGCATGAAAGTCTCAAGTTGAATATTATAATTATCATAAGTTTAGCCATTATGCTAGAGAATGTAGAGCATAGCACCCAATAGCAGAATTGAACAGAAAGTCAATTATGTTAAGGAGAAGAGAGAAGAGAATGGCACCGTGCTACTAGCATATAACGATAATAACGAAGGTTAAGATAGCACATGGTATCCTGACACTGGTACTAGCAATCATATGTGTGGGCGTCGACCAATGTTCGTGGAGCTTGATGAATCAATCAGTAGGAATGTTTCTTTCGGTGATAATTCAAAAGTAGCAATAAAAGAAAGAGGTAAAATTGTTATCCGCTTGATAAATGGGAGGCTTCAATTCATTTCAAATATTTATTATGTACCCACTGTAAAAACAAACATTTTGAGTTTAGGACAACTCTTAGAGAAAGGCTATGATATTCACTTGAAAGATTATAGTCTTTCTATAAGAGATAAAAATATAAACTTGATTGCCAAGGTGCCTATGTTAAGAAATAAAATGTTCTTGTTGAACATTCAAAATGATGTGGCAAAATATCTTAAAGTATGTTATAAGGATTCATCATGGCTATGGCATTTGAGATTTGGGCATCTCAACTTTGGAGGACTAAAGCTACTATCCAAGAAAGAGATGGTGAGAGTCTTGCCAAGTATCAATCATCCTAATCAGCTTTGTGAAGGATGCTTACTCAGGAAGCAATTTCAGGAAAAATTTTCCAAAGGAGTCGAATTCAAGAGCCCAAAAGCCACTAGAGCTCATGCATACAGATGTATACGATCCCATCAAACCAAGTTCTTTTGGTAAAAGCAATTACTTCCTACTCCTTATTGACAATTACTCAAGAAAGATGAGTTTATTTCTTAAAGCAAAAATCAGAAGTCCTTAAAGTTTTTAAGAAGTTCAAGGCTGTGATAGAGAAAGAAAGCGGTCTTTAGATTAAAGCCATGAGATCTGACAGAGAAGGAGAATTTACTTCAAAAGAGTTCCAAGAATTCTGCAAAGCTAATAGAATTCGATGACCCTTAGCCATTCCAAGATCCCCCCAGCAGAATGGTGTGGCGGAAAGAAAGAACCGGACCATCCTCAACATAGCTCGAAGCACGCTGAAAAGTAAGATATTGCCCAAAGAGTTCTAGGTAGAAGTTGTTACATGTGTGGTCTACTTGTCCAATTGATCTCCAACAAGAAGTGTACGAGGAAAGACACCACAAGAAGTATAGAGTCGATGGAAGCCTGGAATCTACCACTTAAGAGTCTTTGGAAGCATAGCCCATGTACATGTGGCAGACAAACATAGAACCAAGCATGATGATAAAAGCAAGAAATTCATTTTCATCGGCTATGACACCAACTCTGAAGGTTATAAGTTATACAATCCCAACAATGGAAAAGTAATCATCAGCCAAAATGTAATATTTGATGAAGAAGGTGAATGGGACTTTGGTTCTCAAATAAATGATTATGAAAAAGGTGAATGGGACTTTGGTTCTCAAATAAATGATTATAATTTCTTTCCGCAATTTGAAGATGAAGATACACTAGCAGAGCAAGCAAGAAAAGTCCGTCAAGAGGCTACTACTCCACCTATTTCACAAATATCATCCACTCATTAAGATTCATCGACTTCTTTCTTAACTGGGAGGCATGAAGAATGTACAAGAAGTCTTGAAGATTTGTATGAGGTGACTGATGTTACGATATAATAAATACACGTAAAATAACCACAAGTACACAGGTTGTAATCAAGTAACAAAGTAATAAGAGAGTTGACGATCCCACGAGGAATTGGGTGTTAAATTACCACTAAGTACTGGAATTATCAAGACTTAACTTTATCTAGGCAACAAAACTAAATGAATTTATAACTTAAATGAACACAAAGATAAATATAAATACAAAAATAAAATATAGAGACTCTATGCACAAATATACTAGGGGATTAAATTCATCTAACCATCAACTATGTCTTTTGATCATCAATTGCATTCTAATCAATTATTCCTAGTTTATAAGCCAACAACCTAAAGATATTTCTACTCTCTCTTTCGACTTCCGAGTGAAATTATTCCTAAATTCCGGTTCCAATATCTCTATTCTGAACCTAGAAATTAAGAATTCATTATGTTCAATAGTTCTTTGATCATGGCCTCAAAAGAATTATAGGTTCTCTCAAACTCTACAAGTCCTAGGTTATACTATCCTATGATTATTTCCAAAATTTCCTTTCTCAAGTGCCAAATTCTAGAAACCAAATCATCCAATTATTAGCTAATTAGTTGAGAAGTATTAAGCATAGAATGATATAAATAAATTCAAGAACAATATCAAAGAACATATTGGAAATCAAGTCATAGAATCAAACTTTAAATTATATCAAACCCCAAGCATATAACAATTAATTCAACATAGGAGAATCTAACACCAATCTCAACAAGAATTTCATATATCCACATATATTCAATAATCAAGCACAATACAAAAATTCAAATGAGATTAGGGTGAGAAAGAGAATGAGAAAAACTCTTTTGTAGAAGTGGAACTTCAAGTTTCAATTCTTCAAGCAACTCTCTCAAGCTTCCTCTCCAAATTTTAGCTCCAAAGCTCTCCTCTCTCTATGAATTTTAGGCTATAAAGTTTATATTTTTTCTCCAACTCTCCACACTTGCTATGGAAGTTTAAGGGTGTATTTAAAGAGTTCCAAGATAACCTAGGCTGGTGGAATATCAACCATTCAATTAGATGGCATCAATGGTCTAGATTGGCTCTAAAAATTTGCTAAAAACACGCTTTCAGACGTTGTGTAGCGCCACAGCGCTCCTTGGAAAGCGCCACAGTACTGTAGCCTCTAGAAGTCTGATTTTCAGGCTGCACTATGGCACTACTATTCTAGAGCTGCGGCGCTCTCAGTTCTAGAAATCAGCACGACAGCTTTTCTTCCCGGGAGCGCCATTTCTTCATTTTTGCTCTATTTTGCCTGATTTTTATTGCATTGCATTTGTATCGGACTCAATTTTCATTCTCACTAGTTGAAATATCCATATTTAGCACCAATTTATCTTGGTACTCATTTATTTATAAGAACTATAAAAATAAAGTAGAAACACATCAAACCAACATACATACTTGAGAACTTACAATTATTTGAGCTAAATAATACTTGATTTTGAGTAAATCAACTACTCATCAACTAATAGACTCGAAAACCTCACTCTATTTTGTCTCTTTACAGATTGCGAACCGGTGAACTTCCAAGAGGCTGTACAAGATACAAAGTAGAGGAATGCGATGGATGAAGAAGTTAAAGCCATAGAAAAGAATGATACTTAGGAACTATCCACTCTTCCAAAAGGTCATAAAAGTATCAGTATAAAATGGGCATACAAGGTAAAGAAAAATGCCAATAGAGAGGTAGAAAGAGACAAAGCAAGGCTAGTTACGAAAGGCTATAGTCAAAGAGCCAGAATTGACTACGATAAGGTATTTGCTCCTGTTGCCGGTTGGAAACTATAAGACTGATTATTTCTCTTGCTGCTCAAAACAAATGGAAGATCCATTAGATGGATATAAAGTATGCAATTCTGAATGGAGTTATTGAAGAAGAAGTCTACATCGAACAATTATTGAGTTATGAGGTGAAAGAGCATGAGGACAAGATGTTGAAGCTGAAGAAGGCTCTCTACAAGCTAAAGCAAGCACCAAGAGCAGATCAGCTGAATTGATAAATATTTCCAAGAGAATGGCTTCACTAAGTGCCCTTATAAACATGCTCTCTACATTAAAACTAAAGACGGAGACATTCTGGTCGTATGCTTGTATATGGATAATCTCATATTCATTGGAAGTAATCCAATGATATTCGATGAATTCAAGAGAGTGGTGACACATGAGTTTGAAATGACAGACATTGAACTTATTGCACGACCTTGGCATAGAAGTCAAGCAAAAAGAACAAGGCATCTTCATCTCTCAAGAAAGCTATACAAAGGAGATCCTGAAAAAGTTCAATATGGATAATTGTAAGCCGATAAGCACACTGGTGGAGTGCGGAATAAAATTATTCAAAGATAATGAAGCAGAAAAGGTGGACCAACACTCTTAAGAGCCTTGTTGGATGCTAGCAGTAATTGACATATCTAAGGCCCGACATTCTCTATGCAACTGGACTAGTGAGTTGTCACATGGAAACTTTAACAACTACCCACTTCAAAGCTACAAAGAGAATTCTTCGTTACCTAAAAGATACAATCAATCTTAGCTTGTTCTATTCAATTTCCAATGATTACAAACCCATTGGTTCTAGTGATAGTAATTGGGCTGGAGATACTGATGATTGAAAAAGCACAACTGGTTTTGTGATTTTCATGGGAGAAAACCACCTTCACTTGGGTATCCAAGAAACAATTGATTATCACCCTTTCGACATGCAAAGCAGAGTATATAGCTGCTGCATCATGTGTTAGTCATGCAATCTGGTTAAGAAGGTTGTTGAAAGAGTTAAATATGCTTCAAAAGGAGCCAACAGAGATTTGCATCGACAACAAGTCAGCAATAGTTTTGGCTAAAAATCTAGTCTTTCATGACAGAAGCAAGCATATCGACACTCGCTATCATTACATAAAAGAATGTGTTGCAAGTAAAGGAGTACAGTTGGAGCATGTCAGATCACATGATCAGATTACTGACATTTTAATTAAGCCACTCAAGTTTGAAGAATTCGTAAAGTTAAGAAACTTACTTAGTGTTATAAAACAAGTTTAAGGAGTGGTGTATAAACTTGTTCTAGGGCCATTAACACGAAGTCCAATAAATTGGAGTTAGCCCAAGCGCAAAGCCCATAAAAGAATAATCCAAGTCCAAATTGAAGGAACCTTCTACCTAGAATCTTCTAGTGTTAACTAGATATTAGTTTTATCTATGTTAATGATCTGGTTACTTAGATTATTATTAGAAGGTTGTAGAAAAAAATATGTATGGTTAAAATTTATTTGTATTATTTTAGTTGAATCATTTTGTGTGGTAGAGGATGAGTAACCTCAAATATAAATACCCCTCCCCATTTGAGTTCTAAGCATCAAATAAGAAGTAAAGCTTCTAAGAGTGAAGTGAAGAGAGAAATAAGTATAGCTTCTAGTGAGTGAGTGAGCTTGAAGAGTGAAATTGAGAGTTTTCTCTTGTAATAATATTTGAGTGAGTAATAAAACTTATTTTATTTCCAACATAGAGATCCTTCTGAGTTAATGGCAAATAACTACGCAACCAGTGGCAATTTAGTCTTTAAAGTTCTAATTATGGTAATTATACTTCTGAACTTTTTGATTTAAAGCAATTTAATCTCTACACTGTCTAAATTATAATCTACTGTTAAATTTATAAAAACACACATAAATAGTACATAGTAGTATCTAAACGTATTTTTAAAAAGTAATTTATGAATTTAAGTGTAAAATTGAGTAATTACACAAAACTTTTCTCTAATTTTACAACTCCTAAAACCTTAAAAGTGAAAATAATAAACTTTCCCTCTCTCTAATTTCTTTTTTTGAGTTTATTTCCCCTTAAATACTATTTCAGATGCAACAATGCACTCCTACTATAACAAAAAAGGTATTTTAAGGCGGATAAAAGTCACATTTAAAGGCTTATTATGGTTCTTGCGTAAGTGTCGTAGTTCTTGATGTTGTAATAGGCCCCTAGCTACAGTAGCGTCTGATAGGCACCGTGATATATATAGGATACCAAGACACTTCTAAAGACTCTTTTTGAGCCTATAATAAAGTGCCTCGAGAAAAAATATTTTACATGAAATGGAACAAAAATGTAAATTTACATATACCACTAACTAAAAAATACTAACTTTACAATCTAATCATAGTCTCCATAATCTAAAAGTAAGTATATGAGTAAATCAACATAGTAGAACTACTTAACATGCCAATTTGATTATGATCATATCCATATAGTCCAAAAACTAATTAAGTATATATTAACTTTCTAACCTAAACCAACATGATCATCAAATACTACAGATTTCTAGCGAACAAAGCATAGAAAACTCAAATAAGAAATTGTATTAGTTCATCCACACACTCTTCACGAAGTGTATTTATATCATCCTTTGTGTAGAAAATTTTCTATTACGCTACAAATTCAAATAACTTATTTATTAGAAAATGATCAATCAAATTCTAAGTTAGAAAAGAACTAGTAAAACATATAAATTACATATCAATGTGACAATTGAGCTCATTAGTCAAGGAATATGTTCAAGAAAGCAGAATATTTGCATATGATAACCATTCTTTATGGTCCTCCTTTGAGATCAGATATTATTGGAAAGATAAGGGGACATGAGAAGTCTTATGCAGATATTACAGCAAAGTTCCTTTCGATATAGAGAGTCTTTGATTTCTTTTATTCTGCTGTAGTGTTATATAAATATATATACATATATATATATATATATATGAACAGAGGATTTGTGACTCTTTAGGAAACTAGATATACTAGGAACTACTTTAGCATTATTCTTTTAGGTACAAGTCTCTATTTTCAGGTTTCAAAACCATGAAACATGGAAATTAAAGCCAATCCAAACTAGTTTTATTGCATGGCCATTTTTCTACAAAATCTGATGTATTCAGCAATGAAATCGTTTTACTAGAGATAGTGAGAGGTCGAAAAAACACATCCACTTTTGAGTGTTTGAACCACTTGATCATTGAGCTTGCTAGCTAGGATGTGTAAGTAATCACGAATTGCTTCTTTTGGAGTACGTTCAATTTTCATCCATTTTCAGTATCAATTCTCATCTCTTTTTAGCATCACTTAATACTAAAACTTACAAATATGACAGACCTACGAAGACTTGGAACCTATGGAAAGACGATCGCGGTGGAGAATTGATGGATCAAAAATTGGCTAATTCATGAAGTTACTTGATGGAAATTGTTTTTGTTCTGTATTTTAATTCCCATTTCCTTATAAGTTCCTTGGTTTGATATCTCAAAATACCAGTAAATTTTATCATGTTTCAAATGTCAACGCCTAGAAACTATCATATGAAGACATCATATCAGATTGCAAACGGTTAGAGATATAAATTCATCGTAATCTTCACATATTACAAACATCCAAAGACAAGGGACTTTGGTGAAAATAATTCCTTTATCCCCTAAATTGTAAAATAGAACCGTTTTTTCTTGTCAGAAGATATCAAAATTCCCTACTACAAAATTTTCTTATAATGGTCAAATTTTGCATCATTCACAAGTACAAATTAAATCTCTTTAATATTAATTTGTAACTACTTAGAACAATGAATATTTAACTGCCATACAATTGTGCTCACAAAAAAAGAAGACAAGAAAGGAAAAACGAAATGGTGTACGTTTAAGGTTGACAATAAATCTATTCTCCTATTTGTCATGAGCATAAGATACCTTAAAGAAGCAAACATCCAAAATAAGTTTGTACAACGTAGAATCAATACCATGCACTCTCCTAAATTAATCATATTGTGAGTGATCTCTTGCTGATTAAAGAATTAAAATGATTAGAAACTTTTAAGTAAAGAAAAAAAAGTACTTATACCTACGTACGTATACTTGTTTGGGGCCTCCAATCTGGCATCTCTCTATATCTCTACTTTTGTTTTGAGTGAGAGAGAGAATCTCAAGCCAGGAAGCTAAGGAAATTCTTTCTATCTCTCACACCTATAACAAGAGAGATATAAATACACCAAAAGACATATCACCCAAATTGTAAAATAGAACCCTTTTTTCTTGCCAAAAGATATCAAAATGCCCTAGTACAAAACTCGAGTATAATGGTCAAATTTCACATTATGCACAAGTACAAAATTTCTTTCATATCAATTCTGAAAAAAAAAAAAAAAAAAAAATCTTTCATACCAATATGTAATTGTGCCATATAATTGTGCTGTGCACAAAGAAAGAATACCTGAAAAAAAATGCTCCAGAAAAAAAAGAGACAATAAAAGAAAATAGAAGTGGTGCATGTTTAAGGTTGACAATAAATCTATTCTCTTATTGGTCATAAGCATTAAGCAAGATACCTTAAGGAAGTAATTGAAACAACATAAGTTTATACAACGTACAATCGGTACCATGCACTCTCTCCTAAATCTTAGTGTGAGTGATCCGTTGTTGATTAAAGAATTAAAACGATTAAAACCTTTGTAAGTGAAAAAAAAAAAATAGTATTTATACGTACGTATTTGTTTTGGGCCTCCAAGCTGCCATCTCTCTATATATCTCTTCTCTTGTTTTGAGTGTGAGAGAGAGAATGAATCTCAAGCCAAAAAGCTAAAGAAATTCTTTCTATCTCTCACACCCATAGCCAGAGAGAGAGACTCTTTGTCGATAATATCTCTTCTCTAGTTTTTCTCATACCAAAAAGAGGACAAGAGAGCCACTTGCATGCTCCTTCGTGAATAAATATAAAGTACTGTCTAATGTATAATACTTACGAGTGTGAATAGTGTGGGAATGACGAATATGTAGAGAGTATGAATAGCCAGCATAGAGTTACGAAGCATGTAAAAACTGACTTTTTTAAGGGTATATGAGTAATTTTGAACCAATGGATACTTGGTAATTCCAAATTTTCGGTCAAACCAGGGACCGCCATGTGTCCCACTAACAACAGTGCCCTCAACTCTTTTATATCTGCCCAAGAGCCCCTCTTCTTCTTCGTTGGAAACCAAACAAAGAGCCGAAGCTCTACCATGATTGTCGCCAGAGCACTGCCCCTCTCTATTGCCGACACGCCTGTCCATGTGAGCCAGCAGCTGCCGACGAAGTAGCTGCCGCAGGTTCCGTCGCCTGAAGCCGCCTGACACCGCCTCTAGGAGCTACCGAAGGTCACGCCTGCAGCCCTTTTTTTCAGCCACCGAAGCTCCATCAGACGTTGTCTCGCCTCACTGCTGGCATGTATAGCTTCATCTCGTCTTGGCTGTTATTTTCTGACTAGTCTCGGCTGTTATCTCACCGCTGGTAAGACTTCGTTAGTTTTGACCATTTTCCTAATTAATTTTGTGGCATTTTTAGAATTTTTTGTTAGATAATTATTTTGTCTGAAATAATTATATGGTTGTAGAGGACAAAAAATCATAAAAAAGTGTGGCTATTTGGCTTTAAAATGATATCCAGAAGTGTGTTAATTATCGAATTTGAAGGAGTGGACATTTTTCTAAGTATTTCAAAAAAGTAATATTTTTGTAACTTTCGGATTTTAAAGCCCATTTAAGGTTCAGGACTTCGAAACTGAATTTTGACTTCAAATTTGGACTCTGTGCAGTCGAGAAACGAACTTTGATATAAAATACGACTATGTTTCAAAGTGGTATGAAAATCGAGGCAAATTGCTCATGAATAGTGTCGTTTTACATGCCACGGGCCAGGCCCCAGTCCGGGACCCATATTTGATAAACTATATGTCTAACCTAGTATTTTTGGGTGCTCTACAGAAATCAGTGGTGACCTCTATTTCTCAATCTAAGGCTCTGTTGGAAAAGTTACTTTTTCAACTAAGTTTATTAGGATCCCGAAACGACTGTCTGAGCACCCAAGTGACCAACAAGAATTTCTTCAAGCATCATTTGCTTGGTATAGCTACCATATCGAGGTAGGGATTTAATTACCTAGTTTTTATATCTGTTTCGATTTATAATTGCAGTATAACTGATTTATGAAAAATTGTGATTTTACGATGGTTTGACAAATTGTTAAAACTTGTTAGATTATATTGGGATTGGATTGTGTAGATTTTTATATATATTTTTACGTTTTGATTATAGGGTAAAACAACGGTGTGTTGCCCATGTTGCAGTAAATCCCAAAATAATGCCAAGTTAAATTTTAAAGCATGATTTGATTGATTCTTGGAACCATGCCTACTATAAACTGTTACATATTGTATATACCATAGGATCACACACTTGACTTCTATTATTGTATCACGGTAGTTTAGATCACTGGCGAGTTACTGTAGGTGAGAGACCTACTCCCCTGCGTAGGATTTTGCTGACATGCCTTTGGGCAATGTCAGGATGCTGAGTAGATCTGCTACATAGGTATTATAAAGCCGTGATGGGAGGATAATAGTTCATTCTTATATCTTGTTGATGTATGATATGTACAATGATGTGGATTTGATTTTAGTTTTTAATATTTAATTATTCATGATTTCAATGATTTATAAACATGATTTGTAAATGGATTTGATAGGTACTAGCTATGCAGGTCTGAGAAATTGCATACATTCAAAAAGATAATTGAATTCCGACTGTGTGTAAATGCTCACCCCTTATTTTTTCTCTCTTAAGTAGTGTTCAGTGTGACCTTGGGAACTCATGAGCGGAATATTGAGGAGCTTGTTAAATAATTAGTAACTATTAAAAATAATTCTGTTTATTTTTCTTGGCTTGAATTGATATATATGGGCCCGTATCACGGACTCGTTTTGAACACATTTATGTCTGGATTGTGAGAATGTTGATGGTGATGCTTGGTATGTTTTATAAAGTTTATTATCAATTTATATCTAACTATAATCGCAAAACTGTGGGAATTTTACTTTTAAAACTATTTTACAAATTTTTCAAAAATAACTTTCGAATTTCCATTTGTGAAATTCCTTTTCTACCACTGACCTGAGGTTCGGGTCATCACAAAGCAGTTTATGCACTTATCAGTTTTTCATTTAGGGGTTTGCCTAAGGTTCCCATATTTTTTTTCATTTATAATATTTCTAAATTTGTCGTAAAGATTAAGGATTTAACTAAAAGGAAACCAAAAAAAAAAAAAAGAATAATAATACAATATTTTTTTAAACCATTTTCATATTTCAAAATAAAACAAAGTATTTTCTTCCAAGTACGTTGGATATGCATTATCTTTCATTTTTTCATAATTAATATTTTCAAAATAAATTGCTAATATGGTATAGATTGCCTAAAAACTTGGAGAGGATTATATTGTTTTTTAAGTTTAACGTTTATTTTGTCTAGAATCTACAAACCACTTTTTTCTTCTTTACTTGTAAATAAATACCTATATTTATTTTCAATTTGGCAATACAGTACTTTGCAAAAAAATAAAAAATAAAAAGGTACTCCAGTTTGTTTTTTATCTCTCAAGTCTTGTAGTTCCTATTTATTCGGGGTTTTTTTTGGCAAAAAAGTTTAAAAAAAATAAAATTAGTAAATAGAGCTACAAAAGTCACTAGATGCGTTAGAATTGAAGAAGTTATTTAATTAGAATGCCTAGTTTGCAAATTGGACATAAATTGATTTTTCTAATGTATCTATAGAAACCCTAATCTTTAAATAAAACAAAGTTGGAATTTATTAAATTAAGTTGGGGTTTAAGTGTGAAAAATTTGTGAAAATTAGGACTATTTTGCAATAAAAGAGGATTGAATTGAAGGAAAACTCAAGGAGCAGGGACTTAGTTATAACACGACTCGAAACCCGCACGAATTTAGCGGGTTTAGGTTTGCCTTAAACGGATTCGGGTTGAACTCACAAACCCGTTTATTAAATATGGATCGGGTTCGGATTGTCCTATCAACTCGAAACTGATCTGCAATGACCTGTTTATGACCCTTGTAATACCTATTTGAAAATATTATTGTATTTTTAAGACTTTATTATGTACATATATTAAGATTTTTTGTGGTTTCAATTTATTTTTGATAAATATTAGTGTATTAATGTCATAAAATATGTATGAATTGAATTTATGCTAAATATGTTAAAAAAGTATATTTTAGCTAATTTAGATTAAACGGGTTAATAGATCGTGTCGAGTTGACTTGATCCGAATATGACCTATTTGAGTAAATGGGTTACACAAGTCGTATCGGGTTAACTCGTTTATAAACGGGCCGGTTCGGGATGAGGTATATGTTGTTAATATTGACATGACCCGCTGACACAAATTGCTACCTCTTTAAACTGCTTAAGTAGTGAATGATAATTAATCTCAAAATTTTGATTCGTATGGTCAATTTTGATCCGGTCGTTAGATTGTGAAATTGGCTACTTTTTCGAATGTACTCGTCGAATAGACTTCGATAGCGTATCTCACTATTGGATTTGTCATTGGCAAATACAACCTAACGGATTTGTTGTTGACTAGATTACTCCATTTATACATTCATGTAGCAGATTGCATTATCCATTTCATCGATGGTGATCAATGTATGAATCTTCATGTAAGACAAGTATGTAATACTAGCACGAACGTCCAGCTAGACATGCAGGTAGTGTCATAGATGACTTATGAATGAATGACACTTCGAGGATGTAGACTACGATTATTTGATGATGCATGTGTGCATCTGTGCGTGATATAATTGAAATATACAAATGTCTATTAGGATTTGTTTGAGCACAATTTGCTGGAGAGGTTGGTTTCATAAAGTGCTTGGAAAATATTTTACAAAATGACATGTCTAGGGCTTGTTAATGGATTCGTTTGAGCACAGTTTTCTGGAGAGGTTGGTTTCATAAAGTGCTTGGAAAATATTTTACAAAATGACTAATCATGTAGGACTTAAACAATAAATACCTTATATATATTGAAAACTTGTAATTGATTCTTTACTAGGTATTAACCCATCCCTTATTCCTCTCATTTGGTTTTCAGCATGATTTGGACAAGAAAGCATTGATGGAAACATTTTGGGGGGCTTATTAGTTATTATTTTTTAGTTTTGATAATTCCCTGCTTAGATAATGGACTTATGGTACTTGAGTACGAGATTTTGTTAATCATTGTTATGTAAGGATTAATATACATTTAGATTTAATTTTTATGACTTTTATATTGCGTAAGATGAGTGAATGACATATGACTTCTGAATATTAATATTTACCTATATTCATGCTGAGAAGGTGAATACAAAATTATGGGAATTATCTTCTCAAAATGTTTTGAAACGGTGATTATAGAAATGTTTCAACATTTAGAAATTTCAAAATATTTTTTATCTCATTTGCGATCTTTAGCTTGTGAAATTTTAATTTTAGCACTGACCCGGTTTTGGGTCTTGACAAGTGAAGTATATACCGATTCAGTTGACAATATAAGTCTGTATATTATTTTACTTTCCTCGTCGTATGGCCGTTCTGTTCAAAATTATTATTATCATTAAGGGTAATATTATATTGCTCTACTAAAAAAAAAGAAATTATTATTTACTATTATACCATAAATTATTTATATTAAGAATTAAAATACCACAGACGTAAGAAAGAAAAAGGGGGAGAAAAAAAAAAGGCAATAAGGAATCATGGAACTTAATAAGGCGGCTAGTATATATATATATATATACTTAATTCCCGTTTTCATTAGGTACTTTGCTACTATATATATATATACTTAATTCTTGTTTTCGTTAGGTACTATATCAATAGGAACTTAGCTGGAGACATGGTGACGGTGGAGCAAGTCTCTCTTGTTATGCTTGGAATTGGGAGAAGTTGTTTCTTTAACCTTTTAGTTTGAAACACCTTCTCTCTCTTCCAATCAAAACAGGAGAGATATAGAATGATGGCAGCCAGTAGGAATACTTGGAANGATCATATATTGTATGCACTATATTTTTATTTTCCTTCCTTGATATTTTTAATTATCTTGCTTATGCTCAATACAGAAAAGCAGATTTTTTGTAAGCCTTAACATGCACAACTTGTTTTGTTTTGTTTTTTTTTTTTCTTTTTTTTTCCTGGTGTATTCAGGTATTCTGTCGTTATGAGCAGTAAAATTATATGGCTGGTAAATATGTCATTTAATTGAGATATCAAAGTAAAAATTAACAGGGAAAGGAGAATTAAAAAGAAAAAAAAAGAAAAAAAAAAGAACAAAAATAATTCCCAAATTATAACTTCACAACCAATAAGAAAAATTGATCTATCTCATCGAGTTTCTAAAGCCGAAATTGTTACATCGATTGGAAACCACATCGGACATGACTGGCCTATTTTTTGGATTTTCTTGAACACATGCATAGCTGAATTCATCATATAACATGAATTGGCCATAGTTATAAGAAAGGATCCGGACATGAAACATATTATTTTACTGCATAGAATATATGAAAAATAATACAGCGAGAAAAAAAAGAAGCGGTGTACGTTAAGGTTTGATAATAAATTTGTTCTTCTATATTGATCTAGCAAGATAATTAAAAATATTAAAAATAAAAAAGAAAATATAAGTACATATACCATACTATTAATACCATGCACACTCCAAATCTTAATGTCTTTATACTTACTTACGTTCCAAATATTCGCAATTACTGCCACCTCTCTAGTCTTCTCTTGTTTTGATTGGGTGTGGGAGAATGTGTTTCTGAATGTATTTCTAAAGTTTTTCAATTCTACTAAGCTATAAACACACTCTCTCTACTAAGCTAGAAACACATTCTCTCACACCCAAGCATAATAAAAGAGACTCTTGCTCCATCGTGAAAAAGATTATTGTTTGTCTTGTCTCCAACCGAGCTCCTATATTTATAGTATATAGTAGCTTAATATTTACGTTCTTTCATTTACGTGTGAGCAATATACACCGCCGTTACCCATTTTTGGTTTTGGTTACCCATTTTTGGTTTGGGAAATTAGATATGATACATTTTTTCACCGACTTTTATTAAAAGTACGGTGTCCGACATTAACTTTTATTAAAATATGGTCTCCCGCATTTATCTTTATTATTTTACGAGCTTGTAGCTTTTTTAGGGTTTTTTTTTTTTTTAATATTTGGGAAATTAGAGACATCGTGACGGTGGAGCAAGTCTCTCTTGTTTTGCTTAGAATTGGGAGAAGGTGTTTCTTTAACCTTTTAGTTTGAAACACCTTCTCTCTCTTCCAATCAAAACAGGAGAGATATAGAATGATGGCAGCCAGTAGGAATACTTGGAA
>JXTC01000350.1:198597-224364 GCA_002914845.1 Trema orientale
GATCATATATTGTATGCACTATATTTTTATTTTCCTTCCTTGATATTTTTAATTATCTTGCTTATGCTCAATACAGAAAAGCAGATTTTTTGTAAACCTTAACATGCACAACTTGTTTTGTTTCGTTTTTTTTTTCTTTTTTTTTTTCCTGGTGTATTCGGGTATATTCTGTCGCTAGGAGCAGTAAAATTATATGGCTGGTAAATATGTCATTTAATTGAGATATCAAAGTAATGAATTAACAGGGAAAGGAGAACTAAAAAGAAAAAAAGAACAAAAAAGAACAAAAACAATTCCCAAATTATAACTTCACAACCAATAAGAAAAACTGATCTATCTCATCGAGTTTCTAAAGCTGAAATTGTTACATCAATTGGAAACCACATCGGACGTGACTGGCCTATCTTTTGGATTTTCTTGAACACATGCATAGCTGAAGTTCATCATATAACATGAATTGGCCATAGTTATAAGAAAGGATCCGACATGAAACATATTATTTTACTACATAGAACATCTGAAAAATAATATAGCAGGAAAAAAAAGAAGGGGTGAACGTTAAGGTTTGATAATAAATTTGTTCTTCTATATTGATCTAGCAAGTTAATTAAAAATATTAAAAATAAAAAAGAAAATATAAGTACATGAAACATACGATTAATACCATGCACACTCCCAAATCTTAATGTCTTTATACTTACTTGCCTTCCAAGTATTCGCAATTGCTGCCACCTCTCTAGTCTTCTCTTGTTTTGATTGGGTGTGGGAGAATGTGTTTCTGAATGTATTTCTAAAGCTTTTCAATTCTACTAAGCTAGAAACACACTCTCTCACACCCAAGCATAACAAAAGTGACTCTTGCTCCATCGTGAAAAAGAATATTGTTTGTCTTGTCTCCAACTGAGCTCCTATATTTATAGTATATAGTAGCTTAATATTTACGTTCTTTCATTTACGTGTGAGCAATGTACACCACCATTACCCATTTTTGGTTTTGGTTACCCATTTTTGGTTTGGGAAATCAGATATAGTACAAACCAAAATCAGATATAGTACATTTTTTTACCAACTCTTATTAAAAGTACGGTGTCCGACGTTAACTTTTATTAAAATATGGTCTCCCGCATTTATCTTTATTATTTTACGAGCTTGTAGCTTTTTTTTTTTTTAATATTTTACTGCTCCTAATATTAAAAGCACGTTATGTGCTTGTTGGCTGGGCGCCTGACGTGCACACATCAATGTTGACCTTACTGATGGCATGCATGTACGTCAGTTTTTTTTTTTTTTTTTTTTAATTTTATTGGTTTCATAACTTTTATTTATTTATTTTTCTTTTTAAAAAAAAGTATTATCGAAATAGATTTTCTTTTTCTTTTCCTTTCTTTTTTTAATTTATTGTTTCAATGGAATTTTTTTTGTTTTGTTTAATTTTTTTTCCTTGCGTTTTTTATTTTATTATTGAGCACTTTTTGCTTTTTTCTTTAGAATTATTTTTCTATTTTTTCTATTTGCATGAATATTTTTTTATTCTTTATATTATTTTAATTAGATATTCTTTTTTTTTTTTACCATTTAAAAATTAGAAGATACCAATGACAAACTAATTAATTACTTAGATCACCTACTTAGTTACAGCTAATTACTCACTTGTTAATTGACATTTGCCTACCGACTACCATAGGTATCTAAGAAATAATCGAGTGTCATATTTGATAAAAGATTAAAGAGGAAAAAAGTCAGAGGTTGTTATAGGTATCCTATCAGGTTACCTATAGTATCCATGGATTGTGAGGGACAGTAGGCAATACTTAATGAAAAAAAAATACCATAAATATCCCATCAAGTTACCATAGGTATCATACCTATAGTATCTACGAAACGAAAAAAGGAAAAGAGTATTCCCTGTTTCTAAAAATATTTTTTTAGAAATAATCATAAGTATCTTACCAAGTTACCTATAGTATCTAAGAAATATAAAGAGGGGGTTTGGCAATTTTTTTGCTATTCCTTTTCCCAAAAAAAAAAGAAAAGAAGTTTCTCATAGGTCTCCTATATATTAGTTTATCTATGGTATTTGACTAAGTTACTTACAATATTTGAAAAAATTATGACTAATAGATAAAAGATTATCATAGGTATCTTACAACGCTGTCATTGTTGGAGTGTTCCTTATTGAGAAAAAATAAGACTATCATAATAAAAAGATTATTATAGGTATACTACTTAGATACCGATGTTCACCTAATAGATAATTTATGATAATTAAAAAATAATTGTAGTTCTGCCTTTCACTGCCAAAAAAAAAAAAAAAAGATGAGATCATACGTATCTTACTAGATTACCTATAGTATCTTATCGTTGTTAACACCTGATTAGTTACCACACTAGGTTACTTGTAGTTTCTAGATAAATTAAAAAGGAAAGATCGAAAGTTTAAAAAGTAAAGATTACGCTGCGTATTTATCTCTAACCCTTTGAAATATGATGTGATGTCTTCATGGCACGATTGCTTCTAGGCTTTGATATCTGAAATTTAAGTATTACATGATAAAATATGTTATTTATTTGAGATATCAAAGTAATGAATTTATAAGGAAAGGAGAATTGGAAAAAGAAAAAGAAAAAAGAAAAAACAGAACAAAAACAATTCCCAAGTTATATATATCTTCACAACCAATAACAAAAACTGATCTACCTCATCGAGTTTCTAAAGCCGAAATTGTTTCATTGATTGGAACCACATCAGACATGGCTGGGATATCTTCTGGATTTTCTTGAAGACATTCATAACTGAAGTTCATTCATATAACATGAATCCACTGTTATATGAAAGGATCCGATATGAAACATATTATTTTATTACTGCATAGAATATCTGAAAAAGAATGCAACCAGGAAAAAAAAAAAGCAGTGCATGTTAAGGTTGGACAATAAATTTGTTCTTCTATATTGATCTATCAAGATAATTAAAAATATTAAAAAGGAAAAAAGAAAAAAAGTACATGAAACATACTATCAATACCATGTACACTCCCAAATCTTAATGTCTTTATACTTATTTGGCTTCCAAGTATTCACAATTACTGCCGTCTCTCTAGTCTTCTCCTGTTTTGATTGGGTGTGGGAGAATGTGTTTCTGAATATATTTCTAAAGCTTTCAATTCTACTAAGCTTTAAAAACACATTCTCTCACACCCAAGCATAACAAAAGAGACTCTTGCTCGGAAAAAGATTAATTTTTGTCTCCAACTGAGTCCCTATGTTTATAGTATATAGTAGCTTAATGT
Source organism: Trema orientale (assembly GCA_002914845.1). Taxonomy (NCBI): domain Eukaryota; kingdom Viridiplantae; phylum Streptophyta; class Magnoliopsida; order Rosales; family Cannabaceae; genus Trema; species Trema orientale. Next base: position 201,888 of record JXTC01000350.1, read on the forward strand.
TTACGTTCTTTTGGTTTCGTGTGAGCAATATACACCGCCAGCCGAAGCTTCCCCACTTCAAGCCGAGGCTAATTTTTTGGTACCCATTTTTGGTTTTTCTTTGTTCATATTTTCTTAAAATTAGGATGCCTAACTAAATAAAAGAAAAAAAAAGTATTTTGAAATATTACAATAATACCTTATTATTTAAATATTTTTGTATTTCAAAAAGTCTTTCAAATTTTAATAAGAATTGAATTCTCTGGATATACATTTACATATTTTCATAATTGATATTTTAAGATTAAATTATCGTAACTATTTTATATTTATGTTAAAATTTGCCTAAAAATTTGGAGAAGACTAAGAATTTTTTTACATTACGTTGGTTTTTTCTAGAATGTATAAACCTTTTTTTTCTTTACTTGTATGTAAATATCTATTTATTTTCAATTTTTTTCAATACGTTTTGCCAAAAAAAGTGAAAAAAAAAATTAAAAAAAAAAACAAAAGAGAAAGAGATTCCATTTTTTCCATCTCACAAGCTCTCTCTTGTAGCTCCTATTTTTTTGAAAGTTTTTAATCAAGATCAAAATGGAAAATAGGGAAAAAAGCCACCAAACAAGTTAAATATGAAGAAGCTATTTAATTGGAATTGCTTGTTTGCTTAAACATAGGTTGATTTCCAGATTCGTTCTTTATATCTTACTTATTTTTTCATTAATTTATTGATTAATATTGATTTTTAGAGACATTACTAACAATGGGCTCTATAGCGACAACAGTTGTCGTCGTTATAGGACAAAATGCCGCCACAATAGCTCTATAGGAACGACATTGTCGTCGTTAAGTAGTCATTGGTATAGCTCTATCGGTATAGGACCTCTATAATGACGATAAAATTTGCCGTCGAAATAGTAGACTATAGTGATATATCGTTGCTACAATGTCATCGAACAATGGCTAAAAAATGACGATGTTAGTTATCGTTACCACTATAGAGACGACACATATTGTTGCTATAGATATATTTTTTAAAAATATATATATATTTAAATATACTTATAGTGACGACATTAGTCCTCACTAATTAAATTCAAAAACTTAAAGCGACGACCAATAGTGACAACAGTGTCGTCATTATAGATGTTTTAATTTTTTTTAAATAATTAAACTATTAAAATAAGAAATAAAATTATAAAAAATAAAAATAGAAATAAATAGAAAAGATTTGAAACATAAAATATAATTAAAAAATTTAAATTAAAATAAAATTTAAAATAATTCTATAACAAAAATACACATAAAATAAAAATTTAATAAAAATATTCAACAAAAAAAGAAATTGAGCTATCTATGTAACTAGCTAGCTAGCTACCCAAGTCGATCTCATCCTAATCTGCATTATCTTGAGTGTCGGAAGTCGGGGGGAGGAGGTTTAGGTCAAAATCTCGAAGGCAATATAGGTGACGGGGGCATCGAAAGAATATCAGGAGTAGCAGGCGGTTGAATAGACATACGAAATCCCAAAACCAATCTCGCCAATGCACTAGATATATAACGTAGATGTTCGTTAAAATACTACCTTCCTACATCGCGCTGTGCTAGAAGAACCACTTCACACTGGTAGGCAGCAGCCTAATAACTCTGTGTTTGGTTGAAAACGTCTCGCAACTCAGAGTCGGAAACAAAAGGATCCTTTGGTAGAGAAGCTACTGTAAAAGAAGTACTAGCAGCACCCCTAAGCTTCAGACCAACTCTTCTCCTAATGCCAAGCACCTCGTCAATAATTAATGACTCATTAATATGAGGTGGCGCAGACTATATCGAAGATCTAGAGGCAGATGAAGATGTCTGAGACTGCAACTGAGTGGTGTAAATCTCAACCATCTTATACTATAAAATAATTGGAAAAAAGTTAGTAAAAAAATAAAATTAGTAGATAATCAATGAATATAAATAATTTATAAGTTCTTCACATAATTCTGCTCAATCTCCTTAGGCAGCCACCTGCCAGTCAGAGGATCTATATACCTCTGTAGGTAATTCTCTGCGATCGATTACAACTCTCCCGTCTCAAGATTCCCCTGTGCATTGAATTAGATAAATAAATAAACAAAATCAATAAAAAAAATGTAAAAGCAAGAAATAAGTTATAAGAAGATTACCATACCATATATATTGGCGATAGTGGACTTAGGCCCCTGCCGACTGACATACTTCATTTGTCTCCTATTACTAGCATTTCACTTAGACATAGCCTATTATTTAAAAGTCATTAGTTAATAATGTAATAGTTATAAAATTAATGTAGTAAAAGAGTAATTAAATAAAATACTAACCCTCAACTCCTCATAACTGAAATAATTCACGTATTTGTTCCAAATCTCCTAAGTCATATCGAGAGAAAGATAATGACAAGCACGAGGAAGGTTAAGACTATTCTCGTCCCTGCCATTGAGCTTGAAGTGTTCACTGAGCTCATTCTTCCAGTTCTTATAGATGTCTTGAGCGATGCGATTAAGGATTTGGGATACCCAAGGCAGTTCATCGTCGCTAATATCTTTATACTGGAAGTACTTCTGCAATCAAAAAATAAAATAATTAACAGAAATAATTTTAATACAATACAAGGATATAACAATAAACAAAAAAATCTTACCTTGATACCAAGCTCTATTTTCGCCTTCTGTTCAGTAGGAACTTTTGCCCAACTCTTGTGAAAAGTTTCTATATTCTTCCTGACAAGTACCCCAATAAAATAGGGAAAATACTTCTGGTTCTCTTTAACAGCTCTGCATGTAGCTCCTGTCTTCTCAAACGAGATCGAGAGTCGTTGATTGGGCTCCAAGGAATCGAGCTTCTCCTGCAAGTTCAAAGATCTATTCTTTAAACATTTCAACCTATCGATCAATGCTACAAAGGGAACGAAAAAATAACAATAATCAATTAAATGAAATAAATAGTAAATGTATTTTTACTTATTACTTAGATAAAGAAATATAATTCTAAACAATTGACAAGACAAAAATAAGGTAGTAGAAAGATTTTTCTTTTTGTTAAATATAAATGAAAAGCTAAATTTTAATTTCACACAAAACTTAGTAATTTTATGGTCACAATTTAATTTTGAATAATTTAAAATTCAAATATAAGTAGAATGCGTTGTTTTTTTAATATTTAAACTAATTTGTCAAAAAAATTATAAAAGATAATTTATGGTTTTTTTTTTTTGCTCTCTTATAAAATTTTAAATTAGCAAGTTCTTTTTTTTCACATTTTTTGTAGCTGTATATCATCTAGTTACTAGTAGAACAAATCTAAACCATATATATATATGGGTCATGTTTCAATGGAGATTTTTGTTTTTGCTCTATTGATGGGTACTTTCATTTGGACCATTGGATTTTAATCTGATGGTTATAATGATATTAGTAATTCATCAAAAAATAAAAATCTAATTAAATATTTATGACTTAAAAAATTAGTAACCTATATGTGACCTATGAGTTGGAATTTTTTTTTCCAAATCCCTTTTTTATTATTTTTTTTCATTCTATTGTTTATTTTTATTATAAAATTAAATAGAAAAACAAGTAACCGTATATATATCTAGGTTTTTTTTTTCCTAAAGAACTAATGGTATATATATTAAATTTTTCATTAAAAAATGAATCCTTTTTTATAATTTCAAAACTAACATTATATATCCCCTAAAAAAAAACTAATGTTATATATATATATTCTTAAAAGAAACAACTAAGCGTTAATATAAAACTATTAAATACTGATTTTTTATCAAAATTTTTTCTTAAAAAAACATTCTTTCTTTTTTATAATTTCAAAACTAATATTCCCTTTCATTATAAAAAAAACTAACGTTACATCTCATATAAAAATAAAATTAACATTATTTATACACTCAAAAAAATTACTTATTCATATTAGTAGCATAATATGTTCAAATTAAATGAAATTTAAAAAATTAAACTTATAAGTTAAAATAAAAAAAAGAAAAGAAATAAATAAAAAAAATAATTGAATAAAACATTAATTGATCAAAAATAGATGAAATTACTTGCTATTATAGGTCATATTCAACTTGATAATTTTACCCATCTATGGAGCAAAAATAAAAATCTCCATTGAAACATCACCCATATATATATATATATAATAGCTATATTTGTTTGCCAAAATACGAATACAGTAAAAGAAAAAATAAATAAATAAGTTTATTGTCACTAACGTTGAGAACAAAACACCATTCATCATCAATTAATAAAATAGTGAACCTACGTAATAAATGCGAAATGCCCAAAATAGTCTTTCAAAAACCATTTTAACAACCAAAAAAAAATTATACGTGGTAAAATAAGACACTTCACTAAATCCGATGCCAATATATAGATATTTTAAAATTTAAGAGTTAGAACTAGGAGTTTTGATATAATTCAGAGGCAAAGATAGGAAAAATTCCATCCATCTATATCAGAGTAGTGACAAGAAGAAGTTAAATGACACAAATGGAAAGTTCAGATATAAAAAATGAGACGTTTTGAAGTTTAAAGACTAAAAAGAAAATGACAAATTGTATATTTTCCCACCAAATTACTGTTTATGTAGAATTTCGCCTCCTAAACTATTTTTGTTGCATAAATTCTCCCTGTATTATTTATTTGTTGCAAATTTCATCTTTCTGTTAAAAGTTTTGTATAATTTAAGGGAACTTGTGACGTGGCAAGTATTTTATAACTTTTAATTAATTTATTTATTGGCAAATTAGATTAAATTAACTTTTCTAAGCTAAATAAAAAAAACATTCTCTCTCCTCCCTTAACGGACCAGTATCACTCGATTTGTCATGTATTTTAAACATATATATGTTAATTCCTAGCCCAATAATTGGCAAATGTGCGTGGCACTATGCCATGAGGCACAATGCACGTGTAGTACAGTCCCATTAAATCGGATTTGCAATTTAATTACAAGATAGATAATTCGAATTTTAGAAATTCTAAATTTTTACAATAATTAATTTGGAATAAAATTCAAATAGATAGTCTATTAGTAAAAATATGTATGTATTATTTTATATTAGCCAATTTGACATGATAACAAGATAATGGAAATAAATATCTTTTATTTAGTTTATTGATTTGAATTAAGAAATCTAGATAAATAAAGGATAGGTACTTATTTGAATTAATTTCTAATTATCTTAGGAGTTAAATAACATTGGAAAGTATTTTGAAATTTGAAAATATACCATTATAGGGAGTTACACGTTTTTTGCAGAGAAAATCTTTGTGGCGAAAAACATGTAGATATCTCTCTAGTACATTGAATATGGACATATATTTTTCTATTAGAAAAATAACTTCAAAAAGAAAGATGTCCAGGAATTTTTTGTACAGAGAAAAGTTATGGAAAAATTTCAAGGCGAGAATTTTTTTCTACACCTAGAGAGTAATAACGTTGCAAGAAAAATAAGTGCGTACAGTTTTTCTTGAGTATTTTGAGTGTTCATAATTCTCTAAATAGAAAGGGAAAACATAAATCAAAAGTGACAAAAAATTATTCTTGTTATTGTGTTAGTTTTTTATTTCTTATTTCCGGGTTCTAATCATTTTTCTTGTAGTGTACAAGATGACCACTCACCGTGCCAGTCGCCGACGAAGATACACCAGCCGTGTCCTCACCATGAACCACTGTCGGTAACTGGAAAACGGAGTCTTCGAAGATTCCGGCCACCGCTCGATTTTTCGCTAGACAGAGCTCCGTCGGACCTCCGTTTGACTCATCTCTGGTACCTTTGGATTCGTCTCGTCATTGTCGACCTCTTCTAAGTGTTGCACAGCCTAATTCGTCTCCGGTAAGATTTTCACCACTTTTACTGTTTTTACCAATTTTGTAAAAACTGATATTTATATAATTATTTTGGTTAAGTAATTTATTTACCCGAGGTAAATATATGAGGTAAAAGAAGGTTAAAAATTGTGAATAATTATAATTGGTAGAAGTTAAAATGATATCCGAAAGCATGTTAATTTTTGAATTGAAAAATGTGGTATTTTTTTTAATTTAGAATAGAAAGTGATATTTTTGCAAAGCTAAATAGTGTTGGACTAAAGTATGTTGGGAAAAGTCACTAGCATGACCTTTTGAAAAATAAAGACAAAATATGGTGCGGCCATTTCCACTTATTTGCTTACAGTATTTTTTTAGAAAAATACCACTTTTGATTAAATCTTCACGATTCTTCATCTTTAATTTCAATTACATTCTCAGGATCTCTCATGGAATCAATGGCTTCCCAGCTACTAAAAAAAAGGTTTGTTTTCGCTCGACTCAAATCCTCTCCTCTTCAAATATTACATCCGGTTTGCCATTACTAATGAGATTTTTATCGTCTATTATAGCTCAGATCCGAGTGGCTCTCGTTCCCGGCGACAGTATCGGCCCCGAGATTGCCAAGTCTGTTAAACAGCTCCTTCTCCTTCTTCATATTCTGGTTTTTACTTTTCTTAGTCGATGTAGACTTGTGTAAATATATGAAACTGTTAATGAGTTTGAAATTTTAGTTCAAGTTAGGATTATGATACTGAAGATTTGTGGTTTTAATTTTGAGGACGGAGATTATAATTCTTGCATAATTATTCATGTGGTTTTGATTTAATTCTAAGAACTTTTTTGATAAATGCATTTAAAGAATCTGTAATTCTCATTTTTTGGTCTTCCCTTATTAAACTTCTTCCTTTACAGAGGGTTGGTCATATCCAAACTGCTTGAATTTGTTTTGATTTTTTATATAAGTCATCTCTATTTAGTCCAGTACATTAATTTTTCTTTGATTAGTTCACGAATTTAGGTGACCCTAAAGATTTTTTCTTATATTAGTCCTCTTGAAGATGATTTCACTTGAATCCGCTTAACTTGAATCAATGGATTGCTGAAGGTTAATAGGAACTAGACTTACTATGTATCTAATTAAAAACTGGACAATCTACAAAAAGGAAACCACAATAGTTTTTAAAAAACCTTTGAGGTTTCCTATGATTTACTTAACTATAAAGTATTCCGCAAAAAGGAAACGACAATAGTTTCTAGAAAATTTTTATTGTTTTTTGTGATTTAAAAAAGAAATCACAATGATTTCTAGATAACTTTCATGGTTTCCTATGATTTACTTAGCTACAGACCATTCTGCTGAATGAAACCACCATGATTTCAAGGAAACCTTCGTGGTTTTCTGTGATTTACTTAATTACATGGTATTCTGTAAAAAGGAGACCGCGATGGTTTCTAGGAAACTTCCGTAACTTCCTGTAATATATTTAGCGATAGGATATTCTGCAAAAAGGAAATCACAATAGTTTCCAGGAAATGTTCGTGGTTTCCTATGATTTACTTACGTACAGGACATTTTGTTAAAGAAAACCAAATTGGTTTCAAAGAAACCTTTGTGGTTTCCTATGATTTATTTATGTACATGATATTCCGCTGACAAGAAACTAAATTGGTTTCTAGGAGACCTTTATGATTTTCTGTAAAAAAAAGGTGGCTCATTTACTAAAATGCTACCGTGTTTTCTAGCTTCCAAAGTATTGAGAAAAATGTCCTAAAAACATCGTACAAAATTTTTATTATTTTTGAAATGTCGTAAATTTGGTATTATTTTTTGAAAAATAGGTATAAGTGTCCCAAACCCAAGTATGTTGTTATTAGATTTGGGCTTTGGGTCGAGATTAGAAAACGGTTACTTTTTGAGATATTATTGCAAAAATGACATTTTTTTTACAAATAATCAGTGAAGTTGACACTTTTTCAAATATTTTTAAAAGTGATATTTTCCTAAATAATTATGTGATAATGATATTTTCTAAAATATTTTAGAAAAGTGATATTTTCGCAAATAAGCAGCAAAGATGATATTTTTCTAAATACTTTGGAAAAAGTGGATATTTTTTAAATTAATTACAAAAAGAGACATTTTCGTAGTCTTGGATTTTAAAGCTCGTTTAAGGCTCGAGATTTCAAAATTGAATTCTGATTTCAAATTTAGATTTAGGGAGGTCGACAAACGAATTTTGATGTATAATATCACTATGTTTCGAAATGGCACAAATTCTGAGACTCTAAATAGTATCTTCTGCGTGCTACGGGGCGGCTCTCGCACTAGGACCTACTTTTGACAAAGTATATATCTAACCTAGCATTTCCGGGTGCTCTAAATTTAGTGGTGACCTTCATTTCTCTATTTGAGGCTTCGTGGAAAATTCACTTTTTCAAGTGAACTTACTGTAATATGGAAACTGTCGTTTTAAGACCCAAATAACCAATAGGAGTTTCTTCGAGCGTCGTTAGCTTGGTATGGCTACCATTTTGAGGTTGGGGTTCAATTACCTGATTTTATATCTATTTTGGTTTGTAATTGCATTAAAACTTTTTTATGAAAAATCGTGATTGCACGATGGTTTGACAAATTATTAAAAATTATTGGATTATACTGGGATTAGATTGTGTGGATTATTTTACATATTTTTATATTATAATTATAGGGTAAAATATCAGTGTACTGCCCATGTTACAATAAATCACAGAATAATGCCAAGTTGAATTTTAAAACATGGTCTGATTCTTGGATGCATGGTTATTGTGAACGGTTACATATTGTACATACTATAGGATCACACTTGAGTTCCATTATTGCATCATGGTAGTTTAGATCGCTGGCGAGTTGCTACAGCGCTAGGTGAAAAACCTAGGCTTCTGCACAGATTTTTAGCTGATACACCTACGGGTAGTGTCATGATACTGGTTACCTCTGCTACAGAGATATTATAGGGCAGTGATGAGAGCATGAGAACTTACTCATATACTTGGTTGATTTATGATATATAGAATTATATGGATTTTGTTTTAGTTTTGAATATGTGATTATTCTAAATACCAATTGTTTTATAAACCTGGTTTATAAATAGATTTTGGGAAAAAGGTATTAACCATGCAGGCTTGGTAAAATTACATACATTCAAAGAAAGGTAATTGAATTTCTATTGAGCCTGTGAATGCTCACCCCTCTACTTCTCCCACTTTCAGGTGTTTGTCTAACTGAGGTAGTAATCTCGGTGGTCAAGCTGCGTAGCTTATACTTGCAGTTCTACTCTTAATCCCTAGTGGGTATTCATACTCTGTTGTCTTTCTTTCCTTGTTTAATTATTTAGCAAAGATTAGTAAGTGAATGTATGAGGATTAATTTGTTGTTAATTTGGAAACTTGTAATTGCAAGCGATTTTATGTAATATATTTTGGACATTAAACTAAAGTTTTCAGTTAAACTGAATTTCCCAAAGTTTATGATTTCTCAAGAAGTTTCCCAAAAGAGATATGTGAAAATTTTCTTAAACTTTGATGGGTATTTTTCTTAAGTAATTAAAACTAATAAGAGTTTTAATGATTATGGAATTTATAGTGATTTGATTATCAAAACGAAATTATCTAATTCTAGGTTTCCCTTAAATTTTGTAAAATTAATATTTTATTATATTTTCACATAAATTTACTAAAAGTCACGGCTTTAGACTTTTGGTCATGACATTTAAATAAGTACACACTTGCAAAGTATTCACACTTCTAGAATGTGTAAACTTAGGAAATCCATAGAGTATATATGTTGTTGACACAATGCATGGCTCTCTCCCTTCTCTTGAACGTTGGAAACAGCAGTGGTTACATATCCCCTGACTATGCAGTGCATGGCCATTTTTCTACAAAATCTGATGTATTCCGCTATGGAATCGTTTTACTAGATGTAGTGAGAGGTCAAAATAAACAAATCCACTTTTGCGTGTTTGAATCACTCATTGAGCTTGCTAGGATATGCAAACATTCACAAAATTCCTTCTCTTGTAATGTGTCAATTTTCATGCATTTTCAATATCACTCAAAACTCACGAATATGACAAATCTGTGAAGGCTTGGAACCTATGGAAAGATGATCGTGGTGGAGAATTGATGGATCCGACGTTGGATGATTCATGTCGTATGAGTGAACTTCAGCCATGCATACAGGTAGCTCTCTTATGCGTTCAAGAAGATCCAGAAGATAGCCCGCCATGTCTGATGTCGTTTCCATGCTTTCGAATGACACAAGTCTTTTGCCAGCTCCGAAGAAGCCTGCCTTGTCAACTTACATGAGTCTGGCTGATGTTGATTCCCCTAGAAGACTCGATAAAAAACCTTCTCATTTCAGTGTAACAATTTCGGCATCAGAAGCTCGGTAAGATAGAAGTCTAATGTTTCTGTTAATAGTAAAGTAACTTAATAGAAATTGTATTTGCTCTGATACCCCCCCCCCCCCCCCAAAACACATTTTCCTTATAAATTCTTAGTTTGATTTCTCAAATAAATAATAGATTTTATCATGTACTTAAAATTCAAATGCCAAAGCCTAGAAGCTTATCATGTGAAGACATCATAGCCAAGGGAATTTTGTGAAAATAATATTTTTTTCCCTAAATTGCAAAATATACTCCTTAATTTTTGTCGAAAGATCCATACGTCCTAGTTTCATGTACTGCATGACAATTTGATCGTAAAATGCCTAACAATTGTCTCATGTAATGTAACGCAGAAAAAATCAGTTCATAATTTTATCATGCATTTAAGATTTCAAATGTCAAATTCCAATTAGAAAGCTTTGGGATAAAACGATGAACTTCAAAGTTCAAATTTTGGTCACGTGTTTTAGCATGGTATATCCAGTATAGACTTGTGTGTCAGTTGGGTATCAAATCTGAATAAAAGAAATTTCAACTTAGTTCACGTTTTACTTTGATTTATTATGGTTTTGGTGCCACATAATATTGATCACTCTTTTATCATATATTAATGATCAAATTTTGCATTATACACATGTACGAAATTTCTTTAATATCAATTTTTAACAATTTAGAGCAAAGAATATATTTTCCTGCCATATAGTTGTACTGCTCACGGAGAAAGAATACCCTACAAAAAGGAAAAAAAAAAAACACCAAAAAAAAAAAAAGAAGAGAAAAGAAAACAAGTGTACGCTAAGCTTGACAATAAATCTGTTCTTCTATATTGATCATAAGAAAGACAATTAAAATTATTAAAGAGGAAATTGAAAAGGAAAAAAGAAAAAAAGAAGCAATACTTTTAAAGAGGAAATTAAAAAGGAAAAAAGAAAAAAAGAAGCAATACCATGCACACTCCCAAATATTAGTGTGAGTCTGAGGCCTAAGCTCCCTTGCTGACATAGAGAAGAAACCTTCCGAGTATTCCCAATTGCTGCCATCGCTCTATGTCTTCTCTTGTTTTGATTGAAAGGGAGAGAAGGTGTTTCAATTCTAAAAAACTAAAGAAACACCTTCTCTCCCCTTCGACCATAAAAAGAGAGACTCGTGGCACCAATATCGTGAATAAGAATTCCCAATTGCATTCCTATTTATATGGTAAGAAGTAGCTTAAGAAGTACGCTTTATTAGTTCTCTTGTTTAAGTTAGTTTCTAATAACCTTTAGATTTATTTAATTTAATTTAATTACGTTATTTTATTTTTGAAAAGGTACATAATATATATTTTTTAATTTTATTTTATGAAATTTATACTTAAATAGGATTCCAACTCATCCCTCTCACACACTCCTAATAATCTCAATAATCGTAGATATTAACTTCCAATGCAAAGATTAAAGACTTTAAATCGTTATTTTTAATTAAAAGTAATTTATGGAATAGTAATTTATAGTATTGTAATTTTTTTAGCTTACTACTTAGGTATGAACTGTACTAGCGTCATAAAACAATGAAATAACTAATAGCAATTAATACGAAAGAGACTCATCCATAAATTTATCAAAACTAACACATTAATTTACAAGATTAAAGATTTTTTTAAATGTAAGATGGTCTACTTGTCATAACTGAGAATCCAAAGCTGCGACTTTTAGTAATTTTAAGTGTGATAAATAAATAATTTGTAAAAATTCGAAAGAAACCAAATACTTGGATTTTTCATCTTAATCCTTAAATCATTAGAAATTCTATATAAAAAGGATCCATCTTTATTTTAGTTTATCAAGAAAGAAATACTAATTAAAATTCAAGAAAACATAGTTAAGTTGTACAAAGACTTGGTTTGATAAAACTTTAATATTGACTAAAATAAATTTCACAAATCTTGAGTCGGAAAGTCTAAAAATTAATTTACAAAGTTAGTCAAAATTCCAAGTACTTAAAACGTTGAAAATATGCTCCTTGGGAACTATAGTATCCTATTTATACACCAAATCCTTAAATAATAGTAAATACGTCCTCATACATTCACTTAGTAGAATCAATAAACTTGACTAAACAGTTAGACATGGAGAAAGAGTGAGACAAAGAAAAGGTGCCAACTAAAGAGGGAAAAGGCCGTGAGCGTAGGCCAAACGATTTGCCTAGCCAACGAGGCAACTAACTCAAATGAACAATCATCTGAAAGTGAGGAAAGTAGGAGAGGTAAGCTCGTAAGCCCAGTAGAGAGACTGGTACCTGATTTAAAAACTTTTTTAGTGATGAAGAATCTCTGCATGGTTAGTTTAATCCAAAAATACCTTTACAAAACTATACATATACATACATATATCCATTTCCAAAGCTGACAGTCCGTATATGTATATGTATATAAATATGTATATATATGAAAACAAGATATCCAAAACTAATCAGTCCATAAATACATGACACAAATCCACCCATACCCATGAGTTCACCACCTCTCATCAATGGAACCCAGGATGTTGGCACTAGTATACCATACAGCTTACCTGACTCCTAGCCCATAACCAGAGGAGACACCCATGTGTTGCCTACCAAACCTGGAGGGGCAACTGCATTGTCTATGCTTGCCAAATAGAGAGATAATCAGAAGAAAAACTCCGAGCGGGTTCACGGACTCTGCACCGTCGGTGGGGCCATAGCGCCATATACTGTAAAAATCCCATGATGCTAACCTGGTACTTATGTGTGATCCTATGACACGTGTACTCTGAGCTAATGTGCAAAAATAGTCATGCAGTAATTTAAGTCCAAATAATGCTCTAATTTTTAATAAAATGGTTAATTAAATTTTATAGAAAAATGGGCAGCATAACGGCCCTATTTTAACATATCCAAAAAGAACTTGCACTCAGAAAATTCCTATAGCAATACAATATATATCATACCATCGATTTTCATCACAGATATTCAAATAGTTCTAAAATCACGTTTGTCATAATATATTGTAGAAAATAAGTTTTATTCAAAAACGATATAAAACAGAGATAACCGAATCCCTGCCTCACTAGAATAGCAATACCATGCTATTGGATCCTCAAGGTGCTATTGGACGATCGTTCGGAGGGTCGAGAACTAATTCCACACCCTTGATCGCTCACTTGGGAAAAATCAACTTCTCAATGGAGCTTCAAATCAATAAGCAGACTTCTCCATTGAATTCTTAATGTTCAAAATAGCTAAGTTAGACATATAACTTGACTAATTCGGGTCCAGACCGACACCAGATCGGTGTCACACAAAAACGAGATAAAATCTAAGCCGTTAGATTTCGTTTTTCGTGCCAGTCACCAAATATAGTTAATATATATCAAACTTCACCATTTTCTGAGTACATTCCAAAAATAACATTAAAAACATAATCTAACGGTAAGATTAATAAACCTGAGCTCAAAAATAGACAAAAATGGCAACTTTCAAACTGGGTAAAATGGGATTGTGAAATATATACATTGAGGTTCCTCTCAACGATACAAACCCAACGAGCCTAAGAACGCGGCCTAAAATGGGCCGAAACAACGCCGGAAATCAAAACTACCTCATGGCTATTTGACCTAATCAAAACTCCCTCCGGCGGCGGGGAGCTCGGAGGCGACCGGGAATGGCGGTGCGGCTTGCTAGCGACACGGGAGGACCTCGTCAGCGGTCTGGTGGTCCAGACAATGGCTTGGCGAGCTCCGGCAGTCCTTCGCCTCTTTTTGGCCAAGAACGAGTGAGAGAGAATGAGAGGAAGAGGGACGTCGGGGGAGGGGGTGAAGAGAGAGAGAGAGAGAAAACTTATATATATAATATAATATAATATTTAATTAATTTTTTTTTAAAAAAACTGGTCGAAGGACCATTTTCCCCATAAAAAACTGGATTTTTATACTACTAGTACCCTCATGGTGATCAAAGGGACTCATCCATGGATGTTATCAAAATTTACCCTCATCGTCTTGTTATATATCTAAATTACTTAGTTGCTCCTTTTCTAACAAATCCTAAAACACCTTGTAGGGCCCCCCGCCAGAACTCAATTGTGCTCGACTGTACTGTGCTAAAACTTGTCTAACATGTTAAAATATATGCATGAATTTTTTCTGTTTTTTTATTTTTATTTTTTTTGTACATGACCCTGAACAAAATTTTCGACCAGTCGAGTTTTGAGGAGGCTTGGGAAGTTTAGAATTCCAAAAAAAAAAAAATTATTGAATGAAAGGTGCTAAAATTATTCAAAAAAAAATTATTGAATGAAGTTAAAACATTTGTAAATAATTTAAACTATTTTTTTTTCTTTTTTCATCATGGGCTTTAAAAAATTGTCAAAATTGTCAATGCCGCTAAATAAAGAAACAAACTTCTTCCCCATATATAGATTCTAATACAACAAACCTCTGATAAATCGAAGTCAAATTTTTCAAAATTAATTGTTGTTGGATATAATAAGAAACATACTAAAGGAAATCTACTATGCTTAGCATCACCTTCTTAAATTTATATGCAGGTCAAATAACTTTATTAGTTGAAGTCTTAGCACCGCATATATAACATGTCACAAAGATTTGCATCAAATAACATATTTTGAATTACGAAAGTGGAATCTGTACGGCAGTATACTAGGCAGGACGATGAAGGTTTACATTGATGAAATATTGATGAAGTCGAAAAAAGCTGAAGATCACGTCAAACATCTTGACGAGATGTTCGAAATTCTTTGAAAGTATCAGATAAAGTATAATCCCTAGAAGTGTGCATTTTGTATAGGATCTGGGAAGTTTTTGGGATTCATGGTCAATCAGTGAGGTATCGAAGCTAATCCTCAAAAGGGCCAAGTATTGATTGACATGCAGTCGCCTCGTAAACCGAAAGATGTGCAGAGCTTGGCAGGAAAAGTGGCCGTAATGAGTCAACTTGTATCAAGATCAACCAAAAAATGCCAAACCATTCTTCGAGGTGCTGAAGGGATCGAAGAAGTTTGAGTGGACCGAGTAGTGTGAGCAGGGGTTCCAAGATTTGCAGAAATACTTGGGTTCTCTTCCACTCTTGTCGAAGCTAAAACCGGAGAAAAAAGTTGTACTTGTACCTCGCCATTTCCAAATGTGTGATAAGCGCTGCATTAATTTTAGAAGTAGAAAATATGTAGGGACCTGTGTATTATGTAAGCAAAAGATTACTCGATGCTGAAACGAGATATCCGAAGATACAGAAATTAGCACTAACGCTTGTCATCGCATCTAGGAAGTTTCGACCATATTTCTATACACACTCCATTGAGATTTTCACAAACTTTCCATTGAAATAGGTTTTGCAAAAGCCTAAAGCATCAAGATAATTTCTCAAGTGAGTGGTTGAGCTGAGTCAATTCGACATCAATTTTTGACCTTGCACTGCGATTAAAGATCAAACTCTTGCAGATTAAAGATTGAATGAATACAACTATGTGACTTCGATGAGATCTTTATTCAGTTGATCATACCTCAACAAGATCTCTATTCGGTCCTTGAGCTCTTCATATTCAAGCTTCGTTATTATATATGACCTCCCCATTATGCGAGCTCTCCCTCCATATTCGAGCTTCCATCATATTCGAGTTTCCTATTATAAGAGCTCTCTATTATATTCGAGCTCCTCACTATCTTTGATCTCGATGAAATCTTCACTCTGTTCCTCAGACCTTCAAGATCTCTGGATTATTGAGCTTTCTATTATGCAAGCTCTCCATCATGTTCGAATATATTATCTTTGACCTAGATGAGATCATCACTCAGTTTCAAAAAATCTCGACAAGATCTCTACTCGATCATTGAGCTCTCCATATTCGAGCTCCATCATATTCGAGCTCCCCAAGTATGAGCTCTTCATACTATATAAATTTTCATCGCTACTATCAGTAATTCTCCTCAAGTCTCTTTATCTCGTATCGACTATTATGTGACTACTAGCTCGTGGGGTATCTTTATATATTTCGATGACTTCATCAAATGAAAGCTTATGCATTTTCTTCTTTTGATCTATCTTCATTCTTATGCGTCGTCTACTTACAGTTTTATGGCAGTTATTGTAACACCATAAAACTGTGAGGATTATTCGTCATTCGAATTGATCAATAAGGATATTATTTCTTTAATTTTATCAACTTGTTATTGGTTCGTCTTTCATAGTTTTACGGCCATCTTCAAATACCATAAAACTCGGGGTGCAGTGGGATCAGATTGTTATCTCTTACTCGCTTCCTGAGGGACTATGCAAACATTCATTTAGAGGGGTTAGAATTTTAGATCGCCGAATTTCTAAGATTTCTTAAAATCTTAGGATTTTGTCCTCACTTCATGCCACAACATGTCGTATTACGCAATTTTTCTCCTCCAACAACAAAGTAACTAAGCAAAATGTTCATTGTTCAATATGATATATTGCTATAAATCCTATTTTGCCATGGAATTTTTGAAAAATAAATATTAAATTTGCATCACTCACGCTCATTGTTTTTTATAAGTGACCTAATCCATCCTACTACTGAAATCTCGTTTTAAGTTATTGGATTTGAATCGCAAGAGCGTAAAGATCGATCTAACTTGTTTTTAAGTTATCGACATGACATGGAATTCTGAATCTTCAGAATGACCTAACATTTACTACAGGTTTATACCTTGTGGAAGATTTTCAAACATGGAACCTCAAGTTAATATGGGAGGTGGTCTAACGATTCCTATTATTCAATTGAATAACGAGCTATGGATCTATTCTATGGAACAGTTCGATTCTTATTCTATGGAGCAAAGCATCTTAAAGAAAGCGCGACCTCAGCTAAAAAGCATGCGACCCAAGAGTCAGGTATTATTTACATCTTTGTTTACTTTCAGTATTTTATGAATTTTCTAATATTTTACAGAAAAATTCGAAATACGACATCCTTTTAATCTATTAAGAAGCATAAAAAGAGGTCATGTCATTCACTTATTCAACTACTACGAGCTACTCTTTAACGACGTAGGTGTCACTAACTATGTCTTCAGGGTAGCACACTTTGTGTTCTTTCTTGGCGACTTCATTAACCACCTTCAGGATTTCAACATAAAAGCATCATGTCTAGATCGAGGCTTTCAGATTAAAAAGTGTACTTCTTCAATGCGAGCATTATCTCAAATTTATGGTTGAGAAAAGATCTTCTTTAGAAGACTTTGCAGGCTCTTCAACGCTCTACTAGTAAACAGTCGCATCGGCAATGACATAGTTCTTAAGCATTCCCTACCTCTCCATAAGTTTCTATGGAAGATTAATGAGATCACTTTTTAGTCGCATACTTCACTTTTGCTCTTGCTATTAGAGAAGCGACGTTTTTCAGTGTATTAAGAGTATAATCCTTATTACACTCATAAAAGGTTAACTCATTTATCTACAAAAAAAGATATGTCAACAAGAGTATGGTGACACTATTTGATCATTATTTTACATCTACTAACTCAATCGTCGACATCGATAAAGAAAAATTAAGAGAACTTATAACAAGTTCAGTTGAAGACTTGAGCGGGAACTATTAATCATAATGGCATGCAACTATATTATCAAAGAAAGCTCTCAGTACGTCAAGGACGCATTAAAAGCTGGGGGGCTATTGTTGTGTGGTTTTTTACCACCACAAATAGTTGACCTACCTAATTCCAAAAAAGGGCAACTAGCTAATTGAAGAAGAGATAATTTCCCATTATTGTGTAGTCACTCAATCTCAATATTATATTGTATTTTATTATGTAGTTTCCTATTTACAAAATTGGGAAACCTAAAGCCGCCCTCACCTATATAAAAGGGGCTCAGTCTTATAATTTTTCATCTCACAGTCTTCTGACAATCACTTGACTATACACTCTCTCTATAATTCTCTCTCTGCTCTCACCTTGAGACTTAGAGAAACTCTTGTAATTCTCCAGAAAATAGTGAAGAATAGTGGACATGGGCTCATCTTTTTTGGGGCTGAACCATTATAAAATTCTTGCTTCCTTATTTGCTTTGCTTTATCAATCATGTTCATACACAAGCCACATCTCGCAATTTCTTAAAGTCATTGTTGACAAAACCTCCGTCAATATTTTTCATCTCTCAAGTCTTGTAATTCCTATTTTTTCAGATTTTTTTGGCCAAAAAAGTTAAAAAATAAAATTAGTAAATAGAGCTAAAAGAGTCAATAGATGAGTTAGATTTGAAGAAGTTATTTAATTAGAATGCCTAGTTTGCGAATTGGACATAAATTGATTTCCATATATATTGTATCTATAGAAACCCTCATTTTTAAATAAAAAACAAAGTTCGAATTTATTAAATTGAGTTGGGGTTTAAGTGTGAAAAATCTGTGAAAATTGGGACTATTTTACAATAAAAAAGGATTCAATTGAAGGAAAACTCAAGGAGCAGCGACTTCGTTACAAAGCTAAGATAAAACTGCCCATATTTTGCAGTACACATGTAAGTAGTGAATGATAACCAATCTCAAAGCTTTGATTTGTGTGGTCAATTTTGATTCAGTCGTTAGATTATGAAATTGGTCATATTTTTGAATGTACTCGTTGAATGGAGTTCGATTGCATATTTCACTATTGGATTTGTCATTAGCAAATACAACCTAACGGATTTGTTGTTGACTAGATTACCCCATTTATACATTCATGTAGCAGATTGCATTATCTATTTCATCAATGGCCATCATAATATGAATCTTCATGTAAGATATGTATGTAATACTGGCACAAATGTCCAATTGGACATGCAGGTAGTGTCTTATATGACTTAGAAATGAATGACACTTCGAGGATGTAGACTACAATTATTTGATGATGCATGTATGCATCTGTGCGTGATATGATTGAAATATGCAAATGTCTAGGGCTTGTTAATGGATTCGTTTGAGCACAATTTTCTGGAGATGTTGATTTCATAAAGTGCTTGGAAAATATTTTGAAAAATGACAAATCATGTAGGACTTAAAAAGTAAATACCTTGTATATATTGAAAACTTATAATCGATTCTTTACTAGGTATTAACTCGTTTTTATTCTTCTCTAGTGGTACTCAGTGTGATTTGGACAAAAAAACATAGATAGAGACATTTTGGAGGCCATATTAGTTATTATTTTTTAATTTTGATAATTTCCTACTAAGATTATGGACTTATGGTACTTGAGTGCGAGATTTAGTTAATCATCGTTATGTAAGTATTAATATACATTTAGATTTAGTTTGTATGACCTACGTATTGCTTAAGATGAGTGGATGATATATAACTTTTGAATATTAATATTTACCTATATCCATGCTTAGAAGGGGATTACGAACTCGTGGGAATTATCTTCTCAAAATGTTTTGAAATGGTGATTATAGAAATGTTTCAACATTTAGAAATTTCAAAATATGTTTTATCTCATTTTGTAATGTTTAGCTTCTGAAATTTTAATTTTAACACTGACTTGGTTTTGGGTTTTGACAAGTGAAGTATATACCGATTCAGCTGACAATATAAATCTGTATATTATTTTACTTTCATCGTCGTATGGCCATTCTGTTAAAATTATTATTATTATTATTATTATTATTATTTAAGGGAAATATTATATTGCTCCACTAAAATAAAATTATTATTTATTATTATACCATAAATATAACGATCGAAAATCCAAGGCCGTGACTTTTAGTAATTTTGAGTGTAAATAAAGATAAATAAAGAATTTTTTTCAAATTTGAGAAGAAAACAAGTACTTGAGTTTTTCATTTTAGCACTCAAATCAATAGAAATTCTGTATAAAAACAGGTCTATCTTTAGTTTAGTTGATTAAGAAAGAAACACCGATCAAAATTCACGAAAATCATAGTTAAATTATACAAAAACTTAGTTTAATAAAAATTTAAACTTTTATTAAATAAATTTCGCAAATCTTGAGTCGGAAAGTCCAAAAATTAATTTACAGACTTAGTCAAAACTCCAAGTACTTGAAACTTTAAAAGTATGCTCTTTGGGAACTATAGTGTCTTATTTATACACCAAATCATCAAATAGTAGTAAATACATCCTCATACAATCACTTAGCAAAAACAAGAAACTTAGCTAAACAGTTAAACATGGATAAAAATAGGACAAGGCATAAGGACCAACCGAAGAGGGATAGGACTGCAAGCGCAAGCTATGCAACTTTTCTAGCCAATGAGACAACTAACTCGAAGGAACAACCACCTGAAAGGAAGGAAAATAGGAGGGGTATAAGCTCGAGAGCTCAGTAGAGAAATTCTTACCTCATTTAAAAACTTTTTTAGTGATGGAGAACCCATACATAGTTAGTTTAATCCAAAACACCTTTACAAAACTATACGTAAATATACATATAACCATTTCCAAAATTGTTAGTCCGTATATGTATATACATATATGTGTAGAAAAATATGACATCCAAAATCAATCAGTTCACAAACACATGACACAAATCTACCCATACCTATGAGTTCACCACCTCTCATCAATAGAAACCAGGATATTGGTACTACGTATGCCATACAACCTGCCTGACTTTTAGTCTATAACCGGAGGGGATACCCATGTGTCGTCTACCAAACTTGGAGGGGCAACTGCATTGTGCCTACTATATAGAGAGGTAATCAGAAGAAAAACTCCGTGCGGGTTCATGGACTCTGAACCGTCGGTGGAGCCGTAGTGCCACACTATAAAAATCCCATGATGCTAACCTGGTACTCATGTGTGATCCTATGACACGTGTACTCTGAATTGATGTGTGAAAATAACCATACAGTAATTTAAGTTCAAATGATGCTCTAGTTTTTAATAAAATAGTTAATTAAATTTTATAGAAAAATGGGCAGCATAATGGCTCTATTTTAACATATCCAAAAATAACCTGCACTCAGAAAAGTCCCAGAGCAACCCAATATATATAATATAATTCAATTCCATCACATATATCTAAAACAGTTCTCAAATCACGTTTGTCATCATGTATTGCAGAAAATAAGTTTTATTCAAAAACGTTGTAAAACAGAGATAACCGAATTATTACCTCACTAGAATAGTGATACCATGCTATTGGATCCTTAAGGCACCATTGGACGATCGTTCGGAGGGTCAGAAACCAATTCCACGCCCTTGGTCACTCACTTGGGAAAAATCAACTTCTTAACAGAGTTTTAAATAAATAAATGGACCTCTCCATTGAAATCTTAATGTCCAAAATAATTAAGTTACACATATAACTCAGCCAATTTGATTCTGAGCCGATACCGGACCGGTGTCACACAAAACTAGACAAAATATCTAAGCCATTAGATATCGTTTTTTGTGCCGGTCACCAAATATCGTCGATATATATATCAAATTTCTCTATTTTTCAAGTACGTTCCAAAAATGAAATCAAAAATACAATCTAACGGTCGGATTAAAAAGTCAAACCTAAAACTCAAAATACCCAAAAATGGCAACTTTCAAACTGGCAAAATCAGATCGTGAAATATATACCTTGAGGTTCCTGTCGACGATACGAACCCAACGAGCCTAAGAACACGGCCCGAAATTACGCCGGAAATCGAATCTCCCTCAAGGCCATTAATGGTGTTTTCTAGTGACGGGGAGCTCGGCGGCGACCGAGGACGGGCGGGACGAGCTGCTGGCGGCGCGAGAGGACTCCGCCGGTGGTCTGGTGTGTCGGACAGTGGCCGTGGCAGCTCCGGCATTCGTTCATCCTCCTTCGGCCGAGAGCGACGAGAGAGAGCGAGAGTGAGAACGGGAGTGAGGGAGAGGGACGAGAGAGAGAGAAACTTATATATATATAATTTAATTAATTTAATTTTTTTTAAAAATATGTGTGGTCAAATGACAAATTTGCCCCTAAAAATAATGGGATTTTACAATAAATTACCTATATTAATAATTAAAATACCACAGACGTAAGAAACTAAAGAAAGTAAAGTAAAAAGGGGGAAATAAAAAATAAATAATAACGAATCTTGGAACTTAATAAAGCGGCCACTATATACACTTAACTCTTGTTTTCATTAGGTACTATATCATTAGGAACTTTGTTGGAGACATCGTGACGGTGGAGCAAGTCTCTCTTGTTATGCTTGGAATTGGGAGAAGGTGTTTCTTTAACCTTTTAGTTTGAAACACCTTCTCTCTC